>JAKVIS010000330.1:0-84968 GCA_033119425.1 Bufotes viridis
ATTATCTCCCATCCAGTCTTCTGCAGAAAGCGCACAGGTGGCGCCTGAAAACCAAGCCCATCAGTCGTGTCACATCACCCCATGCATATCAGGGAAACTGTCTGAGCCTCAAGTTATGCAGCAGTCTCTTATGCTGTTTGAAGACTCTGCTGGCAGGGTTTCCCAAGGGAATCCACCTAGCCCTTCCCCAGTGGTGGAAGACATAGAATGCACTGATGCACAACCACTGATGTTTCCTGATGATGAGGACATGGGAATACCACCTCATCGGAGTCCGCACGTCTCTGATGATGACGAAACACAGGTGCCAACTGCTGCGTCTTTCTGCAGTGTGCAGACCGAACAGGAGGTCAGGGAGGAAGACTGTGTGGAAGACGATGCAGGGGACGATGAGGTCCTAGACCCCACATGGAATGAAGGTCGTGCCACTGACTTTCATAGTTCAGAGGAAGAGGCAGTGGTGAGACCGAGCCAACAGCGTAGCAAAAGAGAGAGCAGGGGCAAAAGCAGAACAGCCGCCGCCAAGAGAGTTCGCCTGCTACTGGCCACCGCCACCAGGGACCGAGCACCCCAAAGGCAGCTTCAAGGAGTTCCCTGGCATGGCACTTCTTTAAACAATGTGCTGGCGACAAGACCCGAGTGGTTTGCACGCTGTGCCATCAGAGCCTGAAGCGAGGCATTAACGTTCTGAACCTTAGCACAACCTGCATGACCAGGCATCTACATGCAAAGCATGAACTGCAGTGGAGTAAACACCTTAAAAGCAAGGAACTCACTCTGGCTCCCCTGCTCCCTCTTCTGCTGCTGCCTCGGCCTCTTCCTCCGCCTCGGGAGGAATGTTGGCACCTGCCGCCCACCAAACAGAGGATGTGCCACCGACAACACCACCTGCGTCACCAAGCATCTCCACCATGTCACACGGCAGCGTTCAGCTCTCCATCTCACAAACCTTGGAGAGAAAGCGTAAATTCCCACCTAGCCACCCTCGAGCCCTGGGCCTGAATGCCAGCATTTCTAAACTACTGGCCTTTGAAATGCTGTCATTCAGGCTGGTGAACCTAGACAGCTTCAAACAGCTGATGTCCATGGCTGTCCCACAGTATGTTGTTCCCAGCCGCCACTACTTCTCCAAGACAGCCGTGCCTTCCCTGCACAACCAAGTATCCGATAAAATCAAGTGTGCACTGCGCAGCGCCATCTGTGGCAAGGTCCACCTAACCACAGATCGTGGACCAGTAAGCACGGCCAGGGACGCTATATCTCCTAACTGCACACTGGGTAAATGTAGTGGCGGCTGGGCCCCAGGCGGAGAGTTCCTTGGCGCACGTCCTTCCGCCGCCAAGGATCGCAGGGCATCATTCTTTGCCTCCTGTAGCCTCCTCCTCCTACTCGGCTTCCTCCTCCTCTGCTTCCACCAGCTCATCCAGTCAGCCACACACCTTCACCACCAACTTCAGCACAGCCCGGGGTAAACGTCAGCAGGCCATTCTGAAACTCATATGTTTGGGGACAGGCCCCACACCGCGCAGGAGTTGTGGCGGGGTATTGAACAACAGACCGACGAGTGGTTTCTGCCGGTGGGCCTCAAGCCCGGCCTGGTGGTGTGCGATAATGGGCGAAATCTCGTCGCAGCTCTGGGACTAGCCGGTTTGGCGCACATCCCTTGCCTGGCGCATGTGCTGAATTTGGTGGTGCAGAAGTTCATTCACAACTACCCGACATGTCAGAGTCACAACCAATGATTGGGCCTCCATGCGAGACCTGTGTGCCCTGTTGCGCTGTTTGAGTACTCCACCAACATGGCCAGTGGCGATGACACCGTTATCAGCGTTACAATACCACTTCTATGTCTCCTTGAGAAAACGCTTAGGGCGATGATGGAAGAGGAGGTGGCCCAGGAGGAGGAGGAGGATGAGGGTCATTTTAGCACTTTCAGGCCAGTCTGTTAGAAGTGGCTCAGAGGAGGTTTTTGCAACAGCAGAGGCCAGGTACAAATGTGGCCAGCCAGGGCCCACTACTGGAGGACGAGGAGGATGAGGAGGAGGTGGAGGAGGATGAGGATGAAGCAGGTTCACAGCGGGGTGGCACCCGACACAGCTCAGGCCCATCACTGGTGCGTGGCTGGGGGATACGGAGGACGATGACGATCGCCTCCCACAGAGGACAGCTTGTCCTTACCTCTGGGGAGCCTGGCACACATGAGCGACTACATGCTGCAGTGCCTGCGCAACGACAGCAGAGTTGCCCACATTTTAACGTGTGCGGACTACTGGGTTGCCACCCTGCTGGATCCCGGTACAAAGACAATGTGCCCACCTTACTTCCTGCACTGGAGCGTGATAGGAAGATGCGCGAGTACAAGCGCACGCTGGTAGACGCGCTCCTGAGAGCATTCCCAAATGTCACAGGGGAACAGGTGGAAGCCCAAGGCGAAGGCAGAGGAGGAGCAAGAGGTCGCCAACGCAGCTGTGTCACGGCCAGCTCCTCTGAGGGCAGGGTTAGCATGGCAGAAATGTGGAAAAGTTTTGTCTCCACGCCACAGCTAACTGCACCACCACCTGATACGGACGTGTTAGCAGGAGGCAGCATTTCACTAACATGGTTGAACAGTGCGTCTGCACACCCCTCCACGTACTGACTGATGGTTCGGCCCCATTCAACTTCTGGGTCTCCAAATTGTCCACGTGGCCAGAGTTAGCATTTTATGCCTTGGAGGTGCTGGCCTGCCCGGCGGCCAGCGTTTTGTCTGAACGTGTATTCAGCACGGCAGGGGGCGTCATTACTGACAAACGCAGCCGCCTGTCCACAGCCAACGTGGACAAGCTGGCGTTCATAAAAATGAACCAGGCATGGATCCCACAGGACCTGTGCCTCCCTTGTGCAGAATAGACATTTATAACTGCCTCCCCCTCAACCATGTATTCTTGTACTCCAGGGCACTTCTTTATTGAATCCTCATTTTTTAACTTTACCATGATCTTGCGGTGCAACCCAAAGTTGAATGAACCTCTCCTCTGTCTGGGTGCTGGGGCCGAAATAACTGAAAGTGGCCTTCTCCAGTGGTGGGTGATATGGCGCATGATTCCTTGCTGTGGGACCTCTCTCCTCGGTCTGGGTGCTGGGCCGAAATAACTGAAAGTGGCCTTCTCCAGTGGTGGGTGATATGACGCATGATTCCTTGCTGTGGGACCTCTCTCCTCTGTCTGGGTGCTGGGCCGAAATAACTGAAAGTGGCCTTCTCCAGTGGTGGGTGATATGACGCATGATTCCTTGCTGTGGGACCTCTCTCCTCTGTCTGGGTGCTGGGCCGAAATAACTGAAAGTGGCCTTCTCCAGTGGTGGGTGATATGACGCATGATTCCTTGCTGTGGGACCTCTCTCCTCTGTCTGGGTGCTGGGCCAAAATAACTGAAAGTGGCCTTCTCCAGTGGTGGGTGATATGACGCATGATTCCTTGCTGTGGGACCTCTCTCCTCTGTCTGGGTGCTGGGGCCGAAATAACTGAAAGTGGCCTTCTCCAGTGGTGGGTGATATGACGCATGATTCCTTGCTGTGGGACCTCTCTCCTCTGTCTGGGTGCTGGGGCCAAAATAACTGAAAGTGGCCTTCTCCAGTGGTGGGTGATATGACGCATGATTCCTTGCTGTGGGACCTCTCTCCTCTGTCTGGGTGCTGGGCCAGAAATAACTGAAAGTGGCCTTCTCCAGTGGTGGGTGATATGACGCCTTATTCCTTGCTGTGGGACCTCTCTCCTCTGTCTGGGTGCTGGGCCAGAAATAACTGAAAGTGGCCTTCTCCAGTGGTGGGTGATATGACGCATGATTCCTTGCTGTGGGACCTCTCTCCTCTGTCTGGGTGCTGGGCCGAAATAACTGAAAGTGGCCTTCTCCAGTGGTGGGTGATATGACGCATGATTCCTTGCTGTGGGACCTCTCTCCTCTGACTGGGTGCTGGGCCGAAATAACTGAAAGTGGCCTTCTCCAGTGGTGGGTGATATGACGCATGATTCCTTGCAGTGGGACCTGTATCCTCGGTCTGGGTGCTGGGCTGAAATAACTGAAAGTGGCCTTCTCCAGTGGTGGGTGATATGACGCATGATTCCTTGCTGTGGGACCTCTCTCCAATTGACATTGGTTAATTTTTATTTATTTTATTTTATCTTAGTTAATTTCCCTATCCACATTTGTTTGCAGGGATTTACCTACATTTTGCTGCCTTTTGCAGCCCTCTAGCCCTTTCCTGGACTATTTTACAGCCTTTTTAGTGCCTAAAAGTTCGGGTCCCCATTGACTTCAATGGGGTTCGGGTTCGGGTTCGGGATAAAGTTCGGGTCGAGTTCGGATCCCGAACCCGAACCCAACTTCCAGGTGTTCGCTCATCTCTAGTACCTTTCACACATACAGAAAACTACTCACCATTGACTCCTAGCAACTTATTGACACTCTACAGTTATCTCTCACGCCAATCTATTCGCTCTCTTGTCTGGATCTAGCTGAAAATCATTACAACCATACCATCAAAACCATCTTGATGAAGCAATTCCCATTACAATCCAACCTTCCCAACGTAGAACATGGCAACCCTGGCACACACCTTAAAAACATTTTCTCCAGCCGTGTTCTAGGTGTACCAAAGGCTTATGGAGAAAATCGCGAACAACTGCAGATTTTCCATATGTATATGGTTAAAACCTTTAAATCGGGCCTCCACATTGCAAGCAGATCTACTTAACCTACTCTTTCATCTCCTCACTCTCAAATAACCCAAAACAACTATTTAATACTTTTCACTTCCTCTTAAAGAGGACTATTCATCAGGCTATAAAATGTGTACTAAGTATGCTGACATGTGAGCGGTGCCCAGGGATCTCCTGCACTTACTATTATCCTGGGCGCCACTCCGTTGCCCGGTATAGGCTCCGATATCTTCTGGGAATTGGTTATACTAGGCGGAGCCTAGTACACTTAGTTATAGTAGGCGTATCCCAGGCTGTAGCGCTGGCCAATCGCAGCGCTGAGCTCACAGCCTGGGAGAAAAAAACTCCCAGGATATGAGCTGTGCGCTGCGATTGGCCAGCGCTACAGCCTGGGATACGCCTACTATAACCAAGTGTACTAGAGCTCCGCCAAGTGTAACCAAGTCCCAGAAGATACTGAGCCTATACCGGCGAAGGAGCGCGCCAGGGATAATAGTAAGTGCAGGGAGATCCATGGGTGCCGCTCTACATGTCAGCATACTTAGTACACATTTTTAGCCTGATATAAGGACCTCTTTAGCCCTTAAAGTGCACATGCCCATACCTGACCTCTGTGCTGAAATAATCTTCCTGTCCCCAACCAGCTTCAATCCTCCTTCCTCCCACACTTCTTCGTGTTCTATTTCCTCATTTGACTCTATATGAAGTAAGAAGTCTCCAGGCTTTTCTCTTCTTCTCGACACACGACCTGCAGCAGTGATCCTATTCCCTTCCCTCACGACTCCTCCAGTTCCTCTCCGTAGCTGTCATTAATAACCTAACTACTATATTTAACCTCTCTCTTCTGGTATCTTTCAGTACTCTTTCATACATTCTTTACAACCCCAATACAAAAAAACCCATCTCTTAACCTGTGCTGCTAACTACCAACCCGTTTCTAACCTCCCTTCCATCTCTAAACTCCTGGAACATCTTGTCTGCTCTCAAATAATAAGCTATCTTTCTGCAAACCCCTTACAATCTGACTTTCACCCCTCCACTCTACAGGAACTTCCCTCATCAAAGTGTCTAATGATCTCTTGACAGCAAAAAAGAATGACAACTATTCTCTACTGATTCTTCTGGATCTCTCTGCAGCATTTGATACAGTAGACGACAAACTCCTCACCATGCTTCTTTTAATTGGCTTTAAGAACACTAGTCTCTCCTGGTTCTCTTTACTATATCTTTGGCCGTCCCTTTAGTGTATCATTCACTGGCACTACTTCTTCTTCTCATCCTCTTGATGTTGGGGTTCCTCAGGGTTTAGTTCTACATCCTCTCCTCTCTATACACAGCCCCTATCAGACAGACTATCAGTAGATTTGTTTTTCAGTACCATCTCTATGCTGATGACACCCAACTATACACCTCACCCCAACACATCACCTCTGCTTTACTACAAAACATAAGTTATTGTCTGTCAGCTGTCACTAGCATTATGTCCCACTCTCTATCTGAAATTTAATCTCTCAAAAACGGAACTTCTTGTCTTTCCCCCATCTACTAAACCACTTAAACTTGATATTTCAAATTTGGTCTGTGGTGCTATCATACCTTCTGGGCAGCAGGCCCACTGTCTTGGAGCCATGTTAGACTCCGATATTTCCTTTGTTCTCCATATTCAACCATTTTCATGCTTTTATTGTCTGCACCTAAAGTCTGCACCTTTAATTCATTCATGTCTTGACTACTGTAAAACATTACTAATCGGTCTTCCCTTACTAAACTCTCCCCTTTCAGTGCGTCCTAAATGCATCAGCCTGGCTCATCTAGCTCTCCATTCGTTACACAGATGCCTCTAGCATGTGCCAGTCACCACACTGGTTGTCCATTCACCACAGGTTATTTTCATAATTTGAACCTCTCACACCCATCTTCAAGACTTTTCTCGAGCGGCACCTGCTCTCTGGTACACACTTTCCCGGACAATCAGGTTAATTCCCAACTTCCTTAGCTTCAAACGTACCTTAAAAACACATCTTTTCAGAGAAGTTTATAATGTTCGGTAAACTAACTCCTCCACTGGTGACCACCCTCCCCAACCCTTATTATGAACTAAACACCTTCTGACTGTAATCACCACATCCAATGCACTAACTTATGCATGTCTTGGGGTAATTGGCTTTACCCCATAATGGTTTTTGTCTTCTGGATCAACTTTGCAGGACAACAGGCTGAACTGGATAGATGGATGTCTTTTTCAGCCTTACAAACTATGTTACTATGTTCAGTGAAACCAAGTAAATTCTGCTGATTCACTTTCAGAAATATTATTCAAGGCTGAGACACTGCATTTCTGCAAGAAAAGAAAATGAATTCACTAAAAGCTTCAGTGCAAGGTAAATTATATTAAAGTGCTGCGTGCCAGCTTCATTTGCAAAGTGGTTTCTGAAAAAAAGTAAAAATCTTCTCTATTTGGCTGTGTCTTTCAGCAAATAAGATTAATGCAGCCAGTACATTGAGGATTGAGCAATGGTTATGTCTTGAATGGAGGAAGCAATGAATATACTGAGTCACTTCTTCAGAAAAAGTAAAACAGAAATCTTTTTCTTTACTTTAAAATACAACTAAATCGGAGATTGCCCTATATTTCCATAACAGGTTCATTAAACCTATTGACCATTCTGTTTGGGGACAAGTGATGGCATCAGCGATGGTTCCTCCCCATACCGTGGAGGAGATCACTGCATGAAATTGTAGAGCTATCCTTCACTGACGAGCACGCAAAGAACAGGGAAAGAACACTTCTTTTCGGACATCATGTGCTCAATTGAACAGTGAAAAGGGGCCTTTATGGGCGGTCAGGGATTTGTCTCTCTTCCCTACCATTAATAAAGGGAACATGGGGAAGGCACAGTAAAGAAACCCCTGGTGATATTTACAAAAGCTCCCCTCAGACTCAGTATACAGGAGCTTAACATGGGTACACACTAGAGCTCAATTACTTGCACACTGAGATAGGTTGCAGCTATAGGGTGATCAACTATCACAGCTCAGTTCATCTGACCGATGATCATTTCTGTGTTCTCGGCACCCATGCCCACTCACATGACTCTGCTTGACATGGATGTAGAACTATTCCTCAATTTCCACCACTACTGGCTAACTCATTCTTCTGTTCTATTATGGGAGCACTGTGGATATAAATCTGCCCAAGGCTGCTAACCACCTAAGTTTGCTTGTGGTAGCAATTTCTCCAGCTTGGTTAATAAGCTTGCCTGCACTTATGACCACCTAACTTCACATGTGGTAGCAATTTCTATGGCACTGGGGTGGCCGTAATCAGCTGCCAGGAAGTCGACAAAATTTATAGGGTTAGACCCACCCACTATGTATATGCCGCTGTGGGCAGTGAACCAATTGGATGAGGGGTTTGTGTTCAAACACCACTCCACTGGAGCACAAGCCTAATTGGTAGTATGAGCAGACTCGGACTGGCCCACAGGGTACAGTGGAATTCCCCAGTGGGCCCCTGAGCAAGGTGGGCCCCTAGTCTCTCATTCCCTGCTCAAGTGGAGACACAACACAGTAGATTTACTGCACTACATACATATATTCAATGTATGGCACCTCAACCAGCCTATGTACATATAAAAAAACTTGTTAGATTATTTATTATATTTGAATGTATCCGTATGGTGGGCCCCAAAATAAATTTTACTGGTGGGCCCTAGGTACCTGAGTCCGACTCTGAGTATGAGTCCATGTCTGGGCACCACATTGCTTGTTGCTAGGAGGTCACAAGGGAGCATAAATCTTTGTAAACCATTAAAGGGCATCTGTCAGCATGATCAAGCCTATTAAACTAGGTTACTACGATATTGGTATTTTTAAAATGGGCACTCCTCCCTCTTCCTTGATTGACGGGCTAGACAATCAAGCAAGGGGAGGGGGATATGTGTCCAGAGCAGAGGGGTGTTACAAAAGCAGGCCCCTTGGTGCTTGAACCAGCATTTGCATGTTACTAAAACCACGGATATATCAAAAATTGTTCTACCTACAAACATAGCAAAAGTATTGTTTTAATCAGCATGATCAACCCTACCCATCATACCTGGTTTAATAGGGTTAATTAAGCTGAAAGATACTCATTAAAGTGCAGAATTTACACTGCACATTCCCCGTTTTCTAAAATTCTCATCCCCACCTATCCCTTTGATAAACTTGATAGACTTAACATAATAATAATAATAATAATACTATCAAAACTGATAGGGATCGCGTCAGTTACATTTTTGTACAATATCTCCCAACATTTGATACCAGTATTAACAGTCCTTCTCATATCGGTCTAATGTGACTTACATTAGTGCAACTCAGGAATGAGCCAGACACAGATCCAGATCCCCTCAGGGGTGATGGAAGTGTACTGTTACTCTCAAACAGATACACCCTCCCCAACCAACATAAAGAGATGAGGACTCCTCAATAGTGATGAGCGGCAGGTGCCATATTCGATTTCGACGAAGTCGCGAATATTCGAATGAATATTCGTTTCATATTCGTCGAAATCGAATATTCGGTCATTTTTCTAGTTATCGCGATTAACATGCGATTTAAATAATCGCATATTGCGATTTGTACTTAAGGCTACTTTCCTATTGGTTTCATATCTAGAATTAGCGAGGATGACGAATATGACGAGATGTATTCGTCATATTCCTCAAAACGAAGATAACGGAGTATTCTACATCTTCGTTTTAGCAACCTATTGTCAACCTCGCTAATTCTAGCAATCAAATAGGAAGGTTGACTTACCAGACAGCTGTGTTAAATTCGCTATGCGATTTTTTTTTTTTAAATACAATAATTATTACTTGATAAAATTATTATAAGTATTCTATTTATTAAAAAAATAATAAAAAAATCGCATAGCGAATTAACACAGCTGTCTCTATGAGTCAACCTTCCTATTTGATTGCTAGAATTAGCGAAGTTGACGAATAGGTATGCTAAAACGAAGATGTAGAATACTTCGTTATCTTCTGTTTGAGGAATATGACGAATACATTCGTCATATTCGTCATCCTCGCTAATTCTACCAAGCCAACCATAACTTCCTTGCTCATGGAGCGTCCCCATCACCATGGGAACGTCTCCATATACTAAAATGTACTGTCGGATTTGAGGAAGTACGTTGAAATCGCAATGCGATTAATTCAAGTTATATTAATCGCATTGCGATTTCAACTTAGAGCTGGGTTTATAATGGGTCAGCTTGCTAGAATTAACGAAGTTAACGAATATGGAATATAGCAGCAGTGCTAAGTTGAAATCGCAATGCGATTAATTTAACTTAAAGTATTCGCATTGCGATTCCATCTTAGAGCGGAGTTCCTAATGGTTGTATTGCTAGAATATAATTGAAGATTGAGAATATAGCGCTATGTTCTCAATCTTCGATTATATCTAGCAATACAATCGTAGGAACCCAACTCTAAGTTCAATTCATAATGCGATTAATATAACCTGTATTACTCAGCATTGCGATTACAACTTTAGGAAGACTGAATTCCCAATCTTCGTTATATTTTAGCAATACAACCATTAGGAACCCAGTTCTAAGTTGAATTCGCAATGCGATTAATTTAACTTAAAGTATTGCATTGCGATTCCATCTTAGAGCGGAGTTCCTAATGGTTGTATTGCTAGAATATAATTGAAGATTGAGAATATAGCGCTATGTTCTCAATCTTCGTTATATTCTAGCAATACAACCATTAGGAACCCAGCTCTAAGTTCAATTCGCAATGCGATTAATATAACCTGTATTACTCGCATTGCGATTACAACTTTTACGAAGACTGAATTCCCAATCTTCGTTATATTTTAGCAATACAACCATTAGGAACCCAGTTCTAAGTTGAATTCGCAATGCGAACATATACTCGCATTGCGAATTAAACAGAGCTGGGTTCCTAAATTTTTGTTAGTTCTAGATAGCCATAGCCAAACAATAGTGAAGTAAGGGCTCTTTCACACTGGCGTTTTATCTTTCTGTCCTAGAGTTCCGTCCTCGGGGCTCTAGGACGGAAAGATACTGATCAGGATAATCCCAATGCATCCTGAATGGAGAGAAATCCGTTCAGGATGCGTCTGGATATCTTCCGTTCAGTACTGAGACTTTTTTGCCGTAGCAAAATCTGGAGCATGATGCAGATTTTTCTCCGGACCCAAATCCTGAAGGCATGCCGGAAAGAAGGATCCGGAATTAATGGCCATTGAAAAGCATTTATCCAGATCCGGCTTTAAGCTAAACGTCATTTAGGCACATCGCCGGATCCGACGTTTAGCTTTTGTGAATGGTCACCATAGCAGCCAGGACGCTAAAGTCCCGGCTGCCATGGTAAAGCGTAGTGGGGAGGCAGGGGAGAAGTATACTTACCATCTGTGCGGCTCCGAGTCCGGGGCCCTCCACAATGAATGATGTCAGAGCGCCCCATGAGCATGGATCACATGATCCATGCGCGTATGGCTCTCTGGCGTCATTGTGGAGCACCCGGGAGCCGCACGGACTGTAAGTATCTGCTCCCCGGCTCCCCACTACTTACTATGGCAGCCGGGACTTTAGTAGAGTCCTGGCTGCCATGGTTACCTAAAAGCATATTGAAGATTGATCAGTATTCCAATGCTTTCTGTTGTCTTGCGTTGTGACGGATCCGGCGGGCATTTCTTGCGACGGAAGTGCACGCCGGATCCTCACAAGGCAAGTGTGAAAGAGGCCTAAGTTGCATATACCCCAATGCAAGAATATTACTTTGCATACTTTATTTTTAAGTACATGTCTCTCTTAAAGGGGTGGTCACTCTTAAAGGGCAATGCCGGGTCATCATCAGCTAGGAGATGGCCAAAAAGCACCGTAAAGGGATGCAGAAAATGGAGGAGCTACTTTCCCAACTCACAATGTTCCCATAGAGGCCTTTTTATTTTGTTAATAAATAGTTTTTTCTGAGTTATAACAGCGTGATTTCAGTTTTTATAATGTTATGTTATGGTGTAATTCTTACTGATAACTTTATTTATTCTAAGGCCCCACCATTAACAAAGACTGCTGCTATTATCCTCACCACTATGAGTTCTGTGTAGGCCTTATACTACCAAATTTCCATGTACCTGCGGCTGCTGTATGTCATCATACTGATGAGTTTTGGATGGAAAAAAATTGCCTTAATGTAACCAGAGTTGTTAAAATAAAACAGAAAACCAAAAATGATTTAAAACCAAACCAAACTTTATAAATAAAATAAAAAAAATTGTTTAAAGAAACATAAAATAAAAATTAAATAAAACTAAGGCAGGGCTTTCAGGACATCATGCTGGTTGATCAGCTCCGTTATGGCCTTCTGATGCCACTCCTCCATGGCCTTCATTTCTTGGCTGATCTTCAGCTGCAAAGCCCTCATCCGCCTGGAGTGCTCCCGCTGCAGCAATATTATTTTTTTCATGTCTTTTATTACTGTACAAAAAAATAATATATTAAAAATCAGATTAAATAACTTTTATTGATTAGTGTATAAAGGAGCTGGCCATTAAAATCACAATCAGTTATATAGTTCTTTACTTAGGAATATTTCAATAGAGTATTTTATTTAAAATATTTGTGGGATCAGTTGACTGTTTGATTGGTACTATTTTGGGGTGCATACGTCTTTTTGATCGCTTGGGTTTGGAATTTATGTCATGGAACGTTACAAAATATGTATACTGTATAAAATATGTCTGTTTTTGACAGTTTTAAAAAGAAAATATTTGTATGGGATTTGCCAAAGGGGTAAGAACACGCTATATTGTTATAGAGCTGCTTTTTACGGATGCGGCTATACCAATTATGTGCACTATATTATTTATGTAATTTTTAGATTACATAAATGAATATATATGAGAAGACGATTTCTAATTTATTCTTCTTTAAAAAAAAATTTTTAGTCTTTTTGTCTTTCAATTTTTTAAATTTTGTTTTATGTATCTATTTTCTTTTTATCAAAAACCATCTGCATAGTCTATTGTAATACACTGTATAGTCAGTGCCACACTTACACTAAGGCTGATCAGACCTCAGGGTCTGATCGGCCTTAGGTAAATAGCAACTAGGACGCCATTTGTAAGGCGTCCGGGTGCCATGGAAACCATCTTGCCGTTGCGGAAGCAGCAGCGGCAAGATGGAAGAGAGAAGGAGCTTTCTTCCTCTCAACCACATAGATGTCGCTGGCCTGAAACAGGCTTTTTTTAAAGTGCTGCGCTACGATTGGTTAGTCTGCAGAGACAAAACAATCAGAGTGCTTACTAGCAAGGGAACACTCTGATTGGTCCCTTGCCGGCTTACCACTTGTGTCTGCTCCTGGGGAGCTGTGACTCCGGGGCTGTGACACTTTATAGTGTCACAGCCCCAGGAGCTAGTTTAGGCGTGGCCGTACATCAAAATGCAGCAAGTCACTTGTTATTTGGTCGTACAGTTATGTCAGAAAGCATGAAGGGGTTAAAGGATAAAGATTTAACATGTTTGTTATGGTTTTCTGGAAGAAACTGACACCAGTGACTGAGTTAAAACACCCACAACACATATTATTTACCCTCCTGGCGGGGGTGGTCACAAGCTCCTCCTCCTCCTCATTCTCCTCATGAGAACCGGGATGGTCTGAGGGTCCGGCATCCTCATGCTGTGGGGTAGGGGCAGAGGGTCCTGCCTGCTCCTGCTCCTCCTCCTCCGACACCTCCTCCTCCACCACCACTGCCTTTTTGAAGGCCTGCGGCGGACTGAGGGGACGGGATCACCTATAATGGCAAAATTTTCTTAAGTTATTAAAACCTCGTAAAGCATAACTGTACCTATACATTACAGAGTGTTGCTGAAAGATACAAGAGTCATGTAAGCATTGTACCTGGGCAGATTTTGTTCCGTATCTCAGTGATCCGATCCTGGTGTCTCCTCTTCAGGTCGGACCACTTTTTATAATGGCCATCCTTTTGTGTGTGACATTGTGGTCACGGTATAGTTCATAACCGATCCTCCTCAGGATCCGCTGCTTGTCCACGCGGGACCTGGTGGTGTCATACTTCATCTCAAGCATTCGCTGCAGGATAAAAATGCAACCATATAATCCCAAATTTGTCAAATAAAAGTATTAGAAATGAATGTCATCATCTCAACACAACAAAAAATGTTTCAGTGTTTGAAAGTAAAACATTAGATTTAACGTTACAGTTATACAATCGAATTATATTTAAATTGTATGTGTGTGTAGTATGAGCAATCGGATATTGGCCATCTGAGGAGAGATGTACCCGTCTAGTGAGGTAACGGTACAGTATGGGGTGTACAGCTGGTCCGCCTCCACATGGTGCACCCTGGGTAACGCTAAATGAACCAGCAAATAATGGCGGTCAAACATTACTTCTCCTAACCAACCAGACGCATATTAGAATCCAAAGACTATGTGTGTGTGTGGAGGGATATACACTGTGGGGTATACGGTGTGGAGTATACGATGTGGGGTATGCACTGTGAGGCAGGAAAATGGATGTGCATTGTGCATATGAGAGATGTTTCTCAGCTGTCCAATGTGTCCATACATACATGCTACCAGACATAGTGGTGTGATGTCTTAACAGTACTTAGTGCACCTATCATTAACCCCTTCACGCCCAATGACATAGCTGTACGTCATCTGGCGGTTGTGGCACTCTTTGGAGGTGCGCTACTGGAGGTCGGGTTCCCACCCCTTAGTATCAAGAAGGAAATAAACTCCAGTTTATGCGTTGAAGATAAGTTTCTTTTAATCAGAAGTGCGGTAAATCATATACATGCGTGTGACGTTTCGGCCACAATACGGCCTTCATCAGACTGATACCGCTCTGAGGACTGTTTGGAAAATGGGCGTGTTGGTAGCAAAAGTAGACCACTGTCTATGTAGATATGCGGACGCAGGCCTTCCCTGCTATCGGGTCCCCATTACAGCAGCACGGTGACCCGATAGCCACCGCTCCCGCCGCCCAATTACACGCAAAAGCCGCAAACCGCAGGTCTGAATTGACCCCCGGCACATTGTCCCAAGGTGCCTGCTGATTGATTTCAGCAGGCACCCAGTTCTGATCACTGCCCGCCGCGTAGCGGTGATCGGAACTATACATGATGTACCGTTGTGTCATGTGTCCTTAAGGGGTTACAAACCCGTAAAAATGGCGTGGCATTGCTTTTATTTTGCAATTTTTGGACATTTTGCATTTTGTTTGGCTTCCCAATACATCTTATGCAATATTAAATGGCGGAGTTAGAAAGTACAACTTGTCCCGCAAAAAACAAGCCCTCATATGGCTATGTGAACAGGCAAATAAAAAAGTGATGGCTCTTTGAAGGCAGTGAGCGAAATAAGAGGCTAACAAAAAAAAACTCTGGCTTTGACAGGGTTAATATGCCCTGAAGCAAGAAAAAATGAGAATTTGTATAAATACATTGGAATAACAAGCCTGTGATATGTAATACAGTGCTGTAATGTGGAATTACTTACAGTAATCAGGAGATCTTCCTCGACTTCTTTAAAATTGCTTGAGACCATTTTCATGCGCGTCACACACGAGTAATGCACTGCGATTCAACCTTCCTCCTGTCAACAAACTCGCAAGACAAAGCCACGCCCGTATAGGCTCACACGAATATTTCAATGCGATTCTCGCGATAGAAACACCATGTGCATATTGCGAATGCAACTTAGCCAACTTCCTATTGGTTGTCTTGATGGAATGAAGGATTATTGACAATATACCCCGCTGTAAGTTAGATGCGCAATGCGAGTAAACTTACTCAAATTACTCGCATTGCGCATCCAACTTAGTTCTGTGTATAGGCAACGTCCTAACAATGGTTGGCTTGCTAGAATAAACGAATATGACGAATACGAATATAGCGCGATATTCTCTATATTCGTTAAGTCTAGCAAACAACCAATAGGAATGTTGCCTATACACAGAAATAAGTTGGATGCGCAATGCGAGTAATTTAAGTAAGTTTACTCGCATTGCGCATCCAACTTAGACAACTTTCCGATTGGCAATAGTAGTTGCCGCCGCCTATGCCTAAAGCCTATTCCACGCTCTAAGTTGGATGCGCAATGCGAGTAATTTAAGTAAGTTTACTCGCATTGCGCATCCAACTTAGACAACTTTCCGATTGGCAATAGTAGTTGCCGCCGCCTATGCCTAAAGCCTATTCCACGCTCTAAGTTGGATGCGCAATGCGAGTAATTTAAGTAAGTTTACTCGCATTGCGCATCCAACTTAGACAACTTTCCGATTGGCAATAGTAATGCCTAAAGCCTATTCCACGCTCTAAGTTGGATGCGCAATGCGAGTAAACTTACGTAAATTACTCGCATTGCGCATCCAACTTAGTTGCCTTGCTTGCTAGATTTAACGAATATAACGAATACGAATATAGCGCTATATTCTGTATATTCGTTAATTCTCGCAACCCAAGTACCCTCGCCCCTACCATTAGGATTTTGACTATACACAAAGTTGGACGCGCAATGCGAGTGATTTTAGTAAGTTTACTCGCATTGCGCATCCAACTTTTACCATGGTCTAGATAACCGTGATTCTCAAATCCGACAGTACATTCTAGCATGGAGGCGTTCCCATGGTGATGGGGACGCTCCATGCGCAGAGGAAGTTGGCACTCGGCAGACGGGCACTGACTGGAGCGGGAGGGGAGCATGGAGTCCTCGGACATGTAAGAATAAATGCTTTTGGGAAGTGGGAGGGAACAACTTTAAAAAAAAAAAAAAAAAAAAAAGCGAATATTCGAATTTGCGAATATATAGCATTATATTCGAAATATTCGCGAATTAGCGAAGTGCCGATATTCGCGATTTAAATTCGCTATTCGAATATTCGCGCTCAACACTAGTCATTACTGACAAGCGCAGCCGCCTGTCCACAGCCAATGTGGACAAGCTGACGTTCATAAAGGTGAACCAGGCATGGATCCCACAGGACCTGTCCCTCCCTTGTGCAGAGTAGTCCTTAATAACTGCCTAAAACATGTCTTGTTGTACTACGGGCCACTTCTTTATTTAATACAAATTTTATGTAACCCACAGTTGAATGAAACTCTCCTCTGTCTGGGCGCCGGGGCCTAACTAGATGAAAGTGGCCTGTTAAACTATCGGGTGACATGAAGCCATAACCTCTGCCATGCTACCTCTGTCCTCTGTCTGGGTGCTGAGGCCTAAGTCAAATAAAGCGGTCTTCTGCTGTGCTGGGGGATATGAAGCTAATCTCTGACCTCTCTCCTCTGTCTGGGTCCAAAGGCCTAAGTCACTGAAAGAGGCCTTCTCCTGTGGTGTGTGATATGATGCCTGAATTTGTGCTGTGGGACCTCTCTCCTCTTCCTGGGTGCAGGGGTCAAAGTATCTAAAAGTGTCCTTCTCTTGCGGTGGTTGATATGATGCCTGAATATGTGCTGTGTGGCCTCTCTCCTCTGTCTGGGTGAAGGGGTCAAAGTAACTAAATGGTGGCCTACTCCTGTGGTGGTTGATATGATGCCAGATTCTCTGCTGTGGGACCTCTCTCCTTTGTCTGGGTGCTGGGTTCGAAATAATAGTAAGTGACCTTCTCCATTGGTGGGTGACTTGAAGCCTGATTCTGTGCTATGGGACCTCACTCCAATTAATATTGTTTAATTTTTATTTATTTTATGTTAACTCATCATTTCCCTATCTACATTTGTTTGCAGGGGATTTACCTACATTTTGCGAATACAACTTTGAGCTACCGATCACCATGGGAACGCCTCCTCCAGTAGTATGTACTGTCGGATGTGAGAATTAAGTTGAAATCGCAATGCGATTCTTATATATCTGCTTAATCGCATTGCCGTTTCAACTTAGCATTGCTAAATAATTCCATCCATATTCGTTAACTTACTGACTCAGTAAGTTAACGATATGGATGGAATTATTTAGCAATGCTAAGTTGAAATCGCAATGCGATTAAGCAAATATATAAGAATCGCATTGCGATTTCAACTTAATTCTCAGATCCGACAGTACATTCTACTGGAGGAGGCATTCCCATGGTGATCGTTAGCTCAAAGTTGTAATTGCAATGCGTTTATTGCGGTATATTATCCCTCTGGGTGTCTTTTACAGCCTTTTTAGTGCCCAAAAGTTCGGGTCCCCATTGACTTCTATGGGGTTCGGGTTCGGGATGAAGTTCGGGTTGAGTTCGGATCACGAACCCGGACATTTTCCGGAAGTTCGGCCGAACCTCTCGAACCCGAACATCCAGGTGTTCGCTCATCTCTAGTGTCCGGTAAAGGATGGATTTTTTTCTGGGGTGAAATTCAATTGCCGAAACAGCAAGAGCGTTAATCAGTGGTTTCAGCTGTAGCTGGCAAATTTTAATTGTGTCCGGCAAAGGAAAGATTTTGTTCTGGTGTGAAATTCATTCGCAAAAATAGCAATCCCCTAAATCTGGTGTTACGGTTGCGCCTGTCCAAGTTTAATAGTGTCCGGCAAAGAATAGATTTATTTCTGTGGTGAAATTCAATTGCCAAAATAGCATTCCCCTAAATCTGGTGTTCCAGCTATGGCTGGCCAAGTTTACTAGTGTCCGGCAAAGGATAGATTTATTTCTGTGGTGAAATTCAATTGCCAAAATAGCCATACCGTAAAACTGGTGTTCCAGCTGTGGCTGGCCAAGTTTAATAGTGTCCGTCAAAGGATAGATTTATTTCTGGGGTGAAATTCATTTGCAAAAATAGCAATCATCTAAATCTGGTGTCCCAGCAGTGGCTGGCCAAGTTTAATAGTGTCTGACAAAGGACAGATTTTGTTCTGGGGTGAAATCCAATTGCCAAAATAGCAATCCTCTAAATATGGTGTTCCAGCTGTGGCTGGCCAAGTTTAATAGTGTCTGGCAAAGGGTAGTTTTTTTTCTGGGTTGAATCTCAATTGCCAAAATAGCAATACCGTAAATGAGTGGTTTCAGCTGTGGCTGGCCAATTTTACTAGTGGCCGGCAAAGGATAGTTTTTTTTTCTGGGTTGAAATCCAATTGCCAAAATAGCAATCCCCTAAATCTGGTGTTCTAGCTGTGGCTGCCCAAGTTTAATAGTGTCCGGCAAAGGATAAATTCATTTCTGGGGTGAAATCCAATTGCCAAAATAGCAATCCTCTAAATCTGGTGTTCCAGCTGTGGCTGGCCAAGTTTAATAGTGTCCGGCAAAGGATAGATTTATTTCTGTGGTTAAATTCAATTGCCAAAATAGAAATTCCCTAAATATGGTGTTCTAGATGTGGCTGGCCAAGTTTAATAGTGTCCGGCAAATGATAGATTTTGTTCTGCAGTGAAATTCAATTGCTAAAATAGCAATACCGTAAATCAGTGGTTTCAGCTCTGGCTGGCCAAGTTTAATAGTGTCTGGCAAAGGATTGCTTTTTTTTCTGTGGTTTAATTCAATTGCCAAAATAGCAATCCCCTAAATCTGGTGTCCTAGCAGTGGCTGGCCAAGTTTAATATTGTCCGGCAAAGGATAGATTTTGTTCTGGGGTTAAATTCAATTGCCAAAATAGCAATCCTCTAAATCTGGTGTTCCAGCTGTGGCTGGCCAAGTTGAATATTGTCTAGCAAAGGATAGATTTTTTTCTGGGGTGAAATTCAATTGCCAAAATAGAAATCCCCTAAATCTGGTGTTCCAGCTGTGGCTGGTCAAGTTTACTAGTGTCCGGCAAAGGATAAAAAATTTTCTGGGGTGAAATTAAATTGACAAAATAGCATTCCCCTAAAATCTGGTGTTCCAACTGTGGCTGCCCAAGTTTAATAGTGTCGGGCACAGGATAGTTTTTTTTCTGGGTTGAAATTCAATTGCCAAAATTGCAATACCTTAAATGAGTGGTTTCAGCTGTGGCTGGCCAAGTTTACTTGTATCCGGCAAAGGATAGATTGTTTTCAGGGGTGAAATTCAATTGCCAAAACAGCAATAACGTAAATCAGTGGTTTCAGTTGTGGCTGGACAAGTTTAATAGTGTCCGGCAAAGGAAAGATTTTAATCTGGGATGAAATTCAATTGCCAAAATAGCAATCCCCTAAATCTGGTGTTCCAGCTGTGGCTGGCCAAGTTTAATAATGTCCGGCAAAGGATAGATTTTGTTCTGGGGTTAAATTCAATTGCCAAAATAGCAATCCCCTAAATCTGGTGTTCCAGCTGTGGCTGCCCAAGTTTAATAGTGTCCGGCAAAGGATAAATTTATTTCTGGGGTGAAATCCAATTGCCAAAATAGCAATCCTCTAAATCTGGTGTTCCAGCTGTGGCTGGCCAAGTTTACTAGTGTCCGGCAAAGGATAGATTTATTTCTATGGTGAAATTCAATTGCCAAAATAGCCATACCGTAAATCTGGTGTTCCAGCTGTGGCTGGCCAAGTTTAAATAGTGTCCGGCAAAGGATAGTTTTATTTCTGGGGTGAAATTCATTTGCAAAAGTAGCAATCATCTAGATCTGGTTTCCCAGCAGTGGCTGGCCAAGTTTAATAGTGTCTGGCAAAGGACAGATTTTGTTCTGGGGTGAAATCCAATTGCCCAAATAGCAATCCTTTAAATCTGGTGTTCCAGCTGTGGCTGCCAAGTTTAATAGTGTCTGGCAAAGGGTAGTTTTATTTTCTGGGTTTAATCTCAATTGCCAAAATAGCAATACCGTAAATGAGTGGTTTCAGCTGTGGCTGGCCAATTTTACTAGTGGCCGGCAAAGGATTGTTTTTTTTTCTGGGTTGAAATCCAATTGCCAAAATAGAAATCCCCTAAATCTGGTGTTCCAGCTGTGGCTGCCCAAGTTTAATAGTGTCCGGCAAAGGATAAATTTATTTCTGGGGTGAAATCCAATTGCCAAAATAGCAATCCTCTAAATCTGGTGTTCCAGCTGTGGCTGGCCAAGTTTAATAGTGTCCGGCAAAGGATAGATTTATTTCTGTGGTTAAATTCAATTGCCAAAATAGAAATTCCCTAAATCTGGTGTTCTAGATGTGGCTGGCCAAGTTTAATAGTGTCCGGCAAAGGATAGATTTTGTTCTGCAGTGAAATTCAATTGCTAAAATAGCAATACCGTAAATCAGTGGTTTCAGCTCTGGCTGGCCAAGTTTAATAGTGTCTGGCAAAGGATAGCTTTTTTTTCTGTGGTTTAATTCAATTGCCAAAATAGCAATCCCCTAAATCTGGTGTCCCAGCAGTGGCTGGCCAAGTTTAATATTGTCCGGCAAAGGATAGATTTTGTTCTGGGGTTAAATTCAATTGCCAAAATAGCAATCCTCTAAATCTGGTGTTCCAGCTGTGGCTGGCCAAGTTGAATATTGTCTAGCAAAGGATAGATTTTTTTCTGGGTTGAATCTCAATTGCCAAAACAGCAATAACGTAAATCAGTGGTTTCAGTTGTGGCTGGACAAGTTTAATAGTGTCCGGCAAAGGAAAGATTTTAATCTGGGATGAAATTCAATTGCCAAAATAGCAATCCCCTAAATCTGGTGTTCCAGCTGTGGCTGGCCAAGTTTAATAATGTCCGGCAAAGGATCGATTTTGTTCTGGGGTGAAATTCAATTGCCAAAATAGAAATCCCCTAAATCTGGTGTTCCAGCTGTGGCTGCCCAAGTTTAATAGTGTCCGGCAAAGGATAAATTTATTTCTGGGGTGAAATCCAATTGCCAAAATAGCAATCCTCTAAATCTGGTGTTCCAGCTGTGGCTGGCCAAGTTTAATAGTGTCCGGCAAAGGATAGATTTATTTCTGTGGTTAAATTCAATTGCCAAAATAGAAATTCCCTAAATCTGGTGTTCTAGATGTGGCTGGCCAAGTTTAATAGTGTCCGGCAAAGGATAGATTTTGTTCTGCAGTGAAATTCAATTGCTAAAATAGCAATACCGTAAATCAGTGGTTTCAGCTCTGGCTGGCCAAGTTTAATAGTGTCTGGCAAAGGATAGCTTTTTTTCTGTGGTTTAATTCAATTGCCAAAATAGCAATCCCCTAAATCTGGTGTCCCAGCAGTGGCTGGCCAAGTTTAATATTGTCCGGCAAAGGATAGATTTTGTTCTGGGGTTAAATTCAATTGCCAAAATAGCAATCCTCTAAATCTGGTGTTCCAGCTGTGGCTGGCCAAGTTGAATATTGTCTAGCAAAGGATAGATTTTTTTCTGGGGTGAAATTCAATTGCCAAAACAGCAATAACGTAAATCAGTGGTTTCAGTTGTGGCTGGACAAGTTTAATAGTGTCCGGCAAAGGAAAGATTTTAATCTGGGATGAAATTCAATTGCCAAAATAGCAATCCCCTAAATCTGGTGTTCCAGCTGTGGCTGGCCAAGTTTAATAATGTCCGGCAAAGGATCGATTTTGTTCTGGGGTGAAATTCAATTGCCAAAATAGAAATCCCCTAAATCTGGTGTTCCAGCTGTGGCTGCCCAAGTTTAATAGTGTCCGGCAAAGGATAAATTTATTTCTGGGGTGAAATCCAATTGCCAAAATAGCAATCCTCTAAATCTGGTGTTCCAGCTGTGGCTGGCCAAGTTTAATAGTGTCCGGCAAAGGATAGATTTATTTCTGTGGTTAAATTCAATTGCCAAAATAGAAATTCCCTAAATCTGGTGTTCTAGATGTGGCTGGCCAAGTTTAATAGTGTCCGGCAAAGGATAGATTTTGTTCTGCAGTGAAATTCAATTGCTAAAATAGCAATACCGTAAATCAGTGGTTTCAGCTCTGGCTGGCCAAGTTTAATAGTGTCTGGCAAAGGATAGCTTTTTTTCTGTGGTTTAATTCAATTGCCAAAATAGCAATCCCCTAAATCTGGTGTCCCAGCAGTGGCTGGCCAAGTTTAATATTGTCCGGCAAAGGATAGATTTTGTTCTGGGGTTAAATTCAATTGCCAAAATAGCAATCCTCTAAATCTGGTGTTCCAGCTGTGGCTGGCCAAGTTGAATATTGTCTAGCAAAGGATAGATTTTTTCTGGGGTGAAATTCAATTGCCAAAACAGCAATAACGTAAATCAGTGGTTTCAGTTGTGGCTGGACAAGTTTAATAGTGTCCGGCAAAGGAAAGATTTTAATCTGGGATGAAATTCAATTGCCAAAATAGCAATCCCCTAAATCTGGTGTTCCAGCTGTGGCTGGCCAAGTTTAATAATGTCCGGCAAAGGATCGATTTTGTTCTGGGGTGAAATTCAATTGCCAAAATAGAAATCCCCTAAATCTGGTGTTCCAGCTGTGGCTGCCCAAGTTTAATAGTGTCCGGCAAAGGATAAATTTATTTCTGGGGTGAAATCCAATTGCCAAAATAGCAATCCTCTAAATCTGGTGTTCCAGCTGTGGCTGGCCAAGTTTAATAGTGTCCGGCAAAGGATAGATTTATTTCTGTGGTTAAATTCAATTGCCAAAATAGAAATTCCCTAAATCTGGTGTTCTAGATGTGGCTGGCCAAGTTTAATAGTGTCCGGCAAAGGATAGATTTTGTTCTGCAGTGAAATTCAATTGCTAAAATAGCAATACCGTAAATCAGTGGTTTCAGCTCTGGCTGGCCAAGTTTAATAGTGTCTGGCAAAGGATAGCTTTTTTTTCTGTGGTTTAATTCAATTGCCAAAATAGCAATCCCCTAAATCTGGTGTCCCAGCAGTGGCTGGCCAAGTTTAATATTGTCCGGCAAAGGATAGATTTTGTTCTGGGGTTAAATTCAATTGCCAAAATAGCAATCCTCTAAATCTGGTGTTCCAGCTGTGGCTGGCCAAGTTGAATATTGTCTAGCAAAGGATAGATTTTTTTCTGGGGTGAAATTCAATTGCCAAAATAGAAATCCCCTAAATCTGGTGTTCCAGCTGTGGCTGGTCAAGTTTACTAGTGTCCTGCAAAGTATAAAAATTTTTCTGGGGTGAAATTAAATTGACAAAATAGCATTCCCCTAAAATCTGGTGTTCCAACTGTGGCTGCCCAAGTTTAATAGTGTCGGGCACAGGATAGTTTTTTTTCTGGGTTGAAATTCAATTGCCAAAATTGCAATACCGTAAATGAGTGGTTTCAGCTGTGGCTGGCCAAGTTTACTTGTATCCGGCAAAGGATAGATTGTTTTCAGGGGTGAAATTCAATTGCCAAAACAGCAATAACGTAAATCACTGGTTTCAGTTGTGGCTGGACAAGTTTAATAGTGTCCGTCAAAGGAAAGATTTTAATCTGGGATGAAATTCAATTGCCAAAATAGCAATCCCCTAAATTTGGTGTTCTAGCTGTGGCTGGCCAAGTTTAATAGCTTCCGGTAAAGGATAGATTTTGTTCTGGGGTGAAATTCATTTGCAAAAATAGCAATCCCGTAAATCTGGTGTTACATTTGCGCCTGACCAAGTTTGCTAGTGTCCAGCAAAGGATATATTTTGTTCTGGGGTGAAATTCAATTGCCAAAATAGCAATCCCCTAAATCTGGTGTTCCAGCTGTGGCCGTCCAAGTTTAATAGTGTTCGGCAAAGGATAGATTTATTTCTGGGGTGAAATTCAATTGACAAAATAGCAATCCCCTAAATCTGGTGTTCCAGCTGTGGCTGGCCAAGTTTACTAGTGTCCGGCAAAGGATAGATTGTTTTCAGGGGTGAAATTCAATTGCCAAAACAGCAATAACGTAAATCAGTGGTTTCAGTTGTTGCTGGACAAGTTTAATAGTGTCCGGCAAAGGAAAGATTTTAATCTGGGATGAAATTCAATTGCCAAAATAGCAATCCCCTAAATTTGGTGTTCTAGCTGTGGCTGGCCAAGTTTAATAGCTTCCGGTAAAGGATAGATTTTGTTCTGGGGTGAAATTCAATTGCCAAAATAGCAATCCCCTAAATCTGGTGTTCCAGCTGTGGCCGTCCAAGTTTAATAGTGTTCGGCAAAGGATAGATTTAATTCTGGGGTGAAATTCAATTGACAAAATAGCAATCCAGTAAATCTGGTGTTCCAGCTGTGGCTGGCCAAGTTTACTAGTGTCCAGCAAAGGATAGATTTATTTCTGTGGTGAAATTCAAATTGCCAAAATAGCAATACCGTAAATCTGGTGTTCCAGCTGTGGCTGGCCAAGTTTAATAGTGTTCGGCAAAGGATAGATTTTGTTCTGGGGTGAAATTTATTTGCAAAAATAGCAATCCCCTAAATCTCGTGTCCCAGCAGTGGCCGGCCAAGTTTAATAGTGTCCGGCAAAGGATAGATTTTGTTCTGGGGTGAAATCCATTTGCCAAAATAGCAATCCTCTAACTCTGGTGTTCCAGCTGTGGCTGGCCAAGTTTAACTCCTTGCAGACCGCCTAACGCATGGATGCATCCAGGCGACGGCAAGTTTGTTCCTCCTGGACGCATCCGTGCGTCATCACGCGAGAGGCGAGATTTGCTGTGAACGCGCGCACGCGCACGTTCACAGCAGAGCGCGGCTCTGCAGTTGTACTACAGCCTGCCAGCGATGATCCTTCGCTGGCAGGCTGTAAATGTAAAATAAATTAGATCAAAGTGGTATATCAGACGCTGTTTTGTTAACAGCGTCTGATATACCTGCTACCTGGTCCTCTGGTGGTCCCATTTACTGGGATCGACCACCAGAGGACCAGGTAACAATGTAAAGTTGCACCAAACACTACACTAACCCCCCCCCCCTCACTTTATAACCACTATTAACCCTTTGTTAACCCCTGATCTCCCCATATAGACTCCCTGATCACCCCCCTGTCACTGATCACCCCCCTGTAAGGCTCTATTCACATGTCCATATGTGTTTTGTGGATCCAAAGATCCGTGCCACGGATCCGCGGCGCGGATCCGCAAAACACGGACACCGTCAATGTGCTTTCCGCATTTTGCAGATCCGCACATTGCCAGAACTATACAGAAAATGCTTTTTCTTGTCCGCAATTGCGGACAAGAAAAGGACATGTTCTATATTTTTGCGGAACGGAAGTGCAGACCCGTAAGTGCGGATCCGCAATTCCAGGTCCGAGCGGGACAAAGTCTGTCCCCATAGAAATGAATGGGTCCGCAATTCCGTTCCGCAAACAGAATTTCGGACGTGTGAATGGGGCATAAGGGTCCCCTATCACCGCCAGTTAGTTAGCTACTTGTTAGGTAGCTAGCGCCCAGCCCACCGCACCGCAGTCACTGATTTTGGCAGAGATTTTTTCATCCACATTGACCGATGCGAATGAAAAAATCTGTGCCGTTCATTTTTTTTTTTTTCAGCGCAGAGGCTGAACGAAAAAAAAAAATCTCATTACCCGTATGCTCAATATACGGAGAATCGCAGAAACTCCTAATGCTGGCTATACGTGTAATGATTGCGGAGACCCTCAAATGCCAGGGCAGTAAAAATACCTCACATGTGACCCTATTTTAGAAAGAAGACACCCCAAGGTATTCCGTGAGGGGTATGGTGAGTTCATGTAAAATTTTATTTTTTGTCACAAGTTAGTGGAATATGAGACTTTGTAAAAAAAATAAAAAATATATCAATTTCCGCTAACTTGTGCCAAATTTGTTTCTTTTTTTCTGTGAACTCGTCATGCCCCTCACGGAATACCTTGGGGTGTCTTCTTTCCACAATGGGGTCACATGTGGGGTATTTATACTGTCCTGGCATTTTAGTGGTCCTAAAGCGTGAGAATCCAAATGCGTAAAAATGCCCTGTGAAATCCTAAAGGTACTCATTGGAATTAGGGCCCCTTTGCGCATCTTGGCTGCAAAAAAGTGTCACACATGTGGTATTGCCGTACTCAGGAGAAGTAGGGCAATAAGTTTTGGGGTGTATTTTTACATATACCCATGCTGGGTGAGAGAAATATCTCTGTAAATTGACAACTTTGTATACATTTTTTTTAAAAGTTGTCATTTACAGAGATATTTCTCTCACCCAGCTGGGGTATATGTAAAAATACACCCCAAAACACATTGCCCTACTTCTCCTGAGTACAGCGATACCACATGAGTGACACTTTTTTGCAGCCTGGGTGCACAAAGGGGCCCAAATTACAACGAGTACCTTTAGCTTTTACATGGCTGCTCACAGTTTAGCCCCACCCAAAATGCCAGAACAGTACAAACACCCCACAAATGACCCCATTTTGGAAAGAAGACACCCCAAGGTATTCGCTGAGGGGCATAGTGAGTCTGTGAAAAATTTAACTTTTTGTCAAAAGTTAGCAGAAAGGGAGACTTTATGAGAAAAAACAAAAAAAAATCAATTTCCGCTAATTTGTGCCAAAAAAATCTTCTAGAACTCGCCATGTCCTCACAGAATACCTTGGGTGTCTTCTTCAAAATGGGGTCACATGTGGGGTATTTATACTGCCCTGGCAATTTAGGGGCCCTAAAGCGTGAGAAGAAAAATGCGTAAAAATGCCATCCTAAAGGTACTCATTGGTTTTAGGACCCTTTGCGCATCCTGGCTGCAAAAGTGTCACTCATGTGGTATCGCTGTACTCAGGAGAAGTAGGGCAATGTGTTTGGGGTGTATTTTACATATACCCTGCTGGGTGAGAGAAATATCTCTGTAAATTGACAACTTTGTATAACATTTTTTTAAAAGTTGCCATTTACAGAGATATTTCTCACACCCAGCAGGGGTATATCTAAAAATACACCCCAAAACACATTGCCCTACTTCTCCTGAGTACGGCGATACCACATGAGTGACACTTTTTTGCAGCCAAGATGCGCAAAGGGGCCCTAAAACCAATGAGTACCTTTAGGATTTCACAGGGCATTTTTACGCTTTTGGATTCTCCCTCTTTAGGGCCCCTAAAATGCCAGGTCAGTATAAATACCCCACATGTGACCCCATTTTGGAAAGAAGACACCCCAAGGTATTCCATGAGGGGCATGGCGAGTTCACAGAATTTTTATTTTTTGGCACAAGTTAGCGGAAATTTTTTTTTTTTTTTTTACAAAGTCTCTTATTTCAATAACTTGTGACAAAAAAATAAAATTTTACATTTACTCACCATACCCCTCACAGAATACCTTGGGGTGTCTTCTTTCTAAAATGGGGTCACATGTGGGGTATTTATACTGTCCTGGCATTTTAGGGGCCCCTAAAGCGTGAGAAGAAGTCTGGAATCCAAATGCGTAAAAATGCCCTGTGAAATCCTAAAGGTACTCATTGGAATTTGGGCCCCTTTGCGCATCATGGCTGCAAAAAATTGTCACACATGTGGTATTGCCGTACTCAGGAGAAGTAGGGCAATAGTTTTGGGTGTATTTTTATATATACCCATACTTTGTGTGAGAAATATCGCTGTAAACGACAACTTTTAAAAAAATTTTATACAAAGTTGTCAGTTTACAGAGATATTTCTCTCACCCAACATGGGTATATATAAAAATACACCCCAAAGCACATTGCCCTACTTCTCCCGAGCACGGCGATACCACATGAGTGACACTTTTTTGCAGCCTGGGTGCGCAAAGGGGACCTAAATTCCAACGAGTACCTTTAGCTTTTACATGGCTGCTCTCAATTTAGCCCCGCCCAAAATGCCAGAACAGTAAACACACCCCACAAATGACCCCATTTCGGAAAGTAGACACCCCAAGGTATTCACTGAGGGGCATAGTGAGTCCGTGGGAGATTTTATTTTTTTTTGCCAGAAGTTAGCAGAAATGGAAACTTTATTATTTTTATTTTTTTCCTCAGAAAGTGTCATTTTCCGCTAACTTGTGAAAAAAAATGAAATGATACATGAACTCTCCATGCCCCTCCGCGAATACTTTGGGGTGTCTTCTATCTAAAATGGTGTCATTTGGGGGGTGTTTATACTATCCTGACATTCTAGCACCTGAAGAAAAATGACAGGTGCTCAGAAAGTCAGAGCTGCTTCAAAATGCGGAAATTCACTTTTTTGCACCATAGTTTGTAAACGCTATAACTTTTACCCAAACCAATAAATATACACTTATTGGACTTTTTTTTATCAAAGATATGTAGAACAATAAATTGAGAAAAATGTATATAGAAATGTAGTTTTTTAAAAAAAAATTTACAACAGAAAGTGAAAAATGTCATTTTTTTGCAAAAATGTCGTTAAATTTTTATTATTAGCAAAAAAAGTAAAAATGTCAGCAACAATGAAATACCACCAAATGAAAGCTGTATTAGTGAGAAGAAAAGGAGGCAAAATTCATTTGGGTGGTAAGTTGCATGACGGAGCAATAAACGGTGAAAGTAGTGTAGTGCAGAATTGTAAAAAGTGGCCTGGTCATTAAGGGTGTTTAAGCTAGGGGGGCTGAAGTGGTTAATAGTGTTTGGCAAAGAATAGATTTATTTCTATGGTTAAATTCAATTGCCAAAATAGAAATTCCCTAAATCTGGTGTTCTAGATATGGCTGGCCAAGTTTAATAGTGTCCGGCAAAGGATAGATTTTGTTCTGCAGTGAAATTCAATTGCTAAAATAGCAATACCCTAAATCAGTGGTTTCAGCTATGGCTGGCCAAGTTTAATAGTGTCCGGCAAAGGATAGATTTTTTTTCTGTGGTTTAAATTAATTGCCAAAATAGCAATCCCCTAAATCTGGTGTTCCAACTGTGGCTGGCCTAGTTTACTAGTGTCCAGCAAAGGATAGATTTTTTTCTGGCGTGAAATTCAATTGCCAAAATAGCAATCCCTTAAATCTGGTGTTCCAGCTGTGGCTGGCCAAGTTTAATAGTGTCTGGCAAAGGATAGATTTATTTCTGTGGTTAAATTCAATTGCCAAAATTGAAATTCCCTAAATCTGGTGTTCTAGCTGTGGCTGGCCAAGTTTAATAGTGTCCGGCAAAGGATAGTTTTTTTTCTGGGGTGAAATTCAATTGCCAAAATAGCAATCCCCTAAATCTGGTGTTCCAGCTGTGGCTGGCCAAGTTGAATAGTGTTCGGCAAAGGATAGATTTTGTTCTGGGGTTAAATTAAATTGCCAAAATAGCAATCCCCTAAATCTGGTGTTCCTGCTGTGGCTGGCCAAGTTTACTAGTGTCCGGCAACAGATACATTTGTTTCTGGGGTGAATCTATTCAAACTTGGCCAGCCACAGCTGGAACACCAGATTTAGGGATTATATTTGGCAATTGATCACCCCAGAAATAAATCTATCCTTTGCCGACACTATTGATCTGGCCAGCCACAGCTGGAACACCAGATTTACGGTATGAAGATTTTGGCAATTGAATTTCACCACAGAAATAATCTAACCTTGTCGACACTAGTAACCTGGCCAGCCAGCTGGAACACCAGATTTAGGGGATTGCTATTTTGGCAATTTAATTTAACCCCAGAACAAAATCTATCCTTTGCCGAACACTATTCAACTTGGCCAGCCACAGCTGGAACACCAGATTTAGGGGATTGCTATTTTGGCAATTTAATTTCACCCCAGAAAAAAAACTGGCTGGCCAAGTTTACTAGTGTCCGGCAAAGGTTAGATTTTGTTCTGGGGTGAAATTCAATTGCCAAAATAGCAATACCCTAAATCAGTGGTTTCAGCTGTAGCTGGCAAAGTTTAATATTGTGCGACAAAGTACAGATTTTTTTCTGTGGTGAAATTCAATTGCCAAAATAGCAATCCCCTAAATCTGGTGTTAGAGCTGTGGCTGGCCAAGTTTACTAGTGTCCTGCAAAGGATAGCTTTTTTTCTTAGTTGAAATTCAATTGCCAAAACAGCAATAACGTAAATCAGTGATGTCAACTGTGGCTGGTCAAGTTTAATAATGTTTGTCAAAGGAAAGATTTTTTCTGGGGTGAAATTCAATTGCCAAAATAGCAATCCCCTAAACCTGGTGTTCTAGCTGTGGCTGGCCAAGTTTAATAGTGTCCGGCAAAGGATAGATTTTGTTCTTGGGTAAAATTAATTTGCAAATATAGCAATCCCCTAAATCTGGTGTTACAGTTGCGCCTAGCCAAGTTTGCTAGTGTCCAGCAAAGGATATATTTTGTTCTGGGGTGAAATTCAATTGACAGAATAGCAATCCCCTAAATCTGGTGTTTCAGCTGTGGCTGGCCAAGTTTAATAATGTCCGGCAAAGGATAGTTTTTTTTCTGGGGTGAAATTCAATTGCCAAAATAGCAATCCCCTAAATCTGGTGTTCCAGCTGTGGCTGGCCAAGTTTAATAGTGTCCGGCAAAGGATAGATTTTGTTCTGGGGTTAAATTAAATTGCCAAAATAGCAATCCCCTAAATCTGGTGTTCCAGCTGTGGCTGGCCAAGTTAGTGTCCGGCAACAGATAGATTTTTTTCTGGGGTGAAATTCTATTGTCAAAACAGAAATAACGTAAATCAGTGTTTTCAGCTGTGGCTGGCCAAGTTTAATAGTGTATGGAAAAAGAAAGATTTTTTTCTGGGGTGAAATTCAATTGCCAAAATAGCAATCCCCTAAATCTGGTGTTCCAGCTGTGGCTGGCCAAGTTTAATAATGTCCGGCAAAGGATAGATTTTGTTCTGGGGTGAAATCCAATTTCCAAAATAGCAATCCTCTAAATCTGTTGTTCCAGCTGTGGCTGGCCAAGTTTAATAGTATCCAGCAAAGGATAGTTTTTTTTCTGGGTTGAAATTCAATTGCCAAAATAGCAATACCGTAAATGAGTCGTTTCAGCTGTGGCTGGCCAAGTTTACTAGTGTCCGGTAAAGGATGGATTTTTTATGGGGTCAAATTCAATTGCCGAAACAGCAAGTGCGTTAATCAGTGGTTTCAGCTGTAGCTGGCAAATTTTAATAGTGTCCGGCAAAGAATAGATTTATTTCTATGGTTAAATTCAATTGCCAAAATAGAAATTCCCTAAATCTGGTGTTCTAGATGTGGCTGGCCAAGTTTAATAGTGTCCGGCAAAGGATAGATTTTGTTCTGCAGTGAAATTCAATTGCTAAAATAGCAATACCCTAAATCAGTGGTTTCAGCTATGGCTGGCCAAGTTTAATAGTGTCCGGCAAAGGATAGATTTTTTTTCTGTGGTTTAAATTAATTGCCAAAATAGCAATCCCCTAAATCTGGTGTTCCAACTGTGGCTGGCCTAGTTTACTAGTGTCCAGCAAAGGATAGATTTTTTTCTGGCGTGAAATTCAATTGCCAAAATAGCAATCCCTTAAATCTGGTGTTCCAGCTGTGGCTGGCCAAGTTTAATAGTGTCTGGCAAAGGATAGATTTATTTCTGTGGTTAAATTCAATTGCCAAAATTGAAATTCCCTAAATCTGGTGTTCTAGCTGTGGCTGGCCAAGTTTAATAGTGTCCGGCAAAGGATAGTTTTTTTTCTGGGGTGAAATTACATTGCCAAAATAGCAATCCCCTAAATCTGGTGTTCCAGCTGTGGCTGGCCAAGTTGAATAGTGTTCGGCAAAGGATAGATTTTGTTCTGGGGTTAAATTCAATTGCCAAAATAGCAATCCCCTAAATCTGGTGTTCCTGCTGTGGCTGGCCAAGTTTACTAGTGTCCGGCAACAGATACATTTGTTTCTGGGGTGAAATTCTATTCAAACTTGGCCAGCCACAGCTGGAACACCAGATTTAGGGGATTGCTATTTTGGCAATTGAATTTCACCCCAGAAATAAATCTATCCTTTGCCGGACACTATTGAACTTGGCCAGCCACAGCTGGAACACCAGATTTACGGTATGGCTATTTTGGCAATTGAATTTCACCACAGAAATAAATCTAACCTTTGCCGGACACTAGTAAACCTGGCCAGCCAGTTGGAACACCAGATTTAGGATTGCTATTTTGACAATTTAATTTAACCTCAGAACAAAATCTATCTTTGCCGAACACTATTGACAGCCATAGCTGGAACACCAGATTTAGGGATTGCTATTTGGCACTGATTTCACCCCAGAAATAAATCTATCCTTTGCCGGACACTATTGAACTTGGCCAGCCACAGCTGGAACACCAGATTTACGGTATGGCTATTTTGGCAATTGAATTTCACCACAGAAATAAATCTAACCTTTGCCGGACACTAGTAAACTTGGCCAGCCAAAGCTGGAACACCAGATTTAGGGGATTGCTATTTTGACAATTTAATTTAACCCCAGAACAAAATCTATCCTTTGCCGAACACTATTGAACTTGGCCAGCCACAGCTGGAACACCAGATTTAGGGGATTGCTATTTTGGCAATTTAATTTCACCCCAGAAAAAAAACTGTGGCTGGCCAAGTTTACTAGTGTCCGGCAAAGGTTAGATTTTGTTCTGGGGTGAAATTCAATTGCCAAAATAGCAATACCCTAAATCAGTGGTTTCAGCTGTAGCTGGCAAAGTTTAATATTGTGCGACAAAGTACAGATTTTTTTCTGTGGTGAAATTCAATTGCCAAAATAGCAATCCCCTAAATCTGGTGTTAGAGCTGTGGCTGGCCAAGTTTACTAGTGTCCTGCAAAGGATAGCTTTTTTTCTTAGTTGAAATTCAATTGCCAAAACAGCAATAACGTAAATCAGTGATGTCAACTGTGGCTGGTCAAGTTTAATAATGTTTGTCAAAGGAAAGATTTTTTTCTGGGGTGAAATTCAATTGCCAAAATAGCAATCCCCTAAACCTGGTGTTCTAGCTGTGGCTGGCCAAGTTTAATAGTGTCCGGCAAAGGATAGATTTTGTTCTTGGGTAAAATTAATTTGCAAATATAGCAATCCCCTAAATCTGGTGTTACAGTTGCGCCTAGCCAAGTTTGCTAGTGTCCAGCAAAGGATATATTTTGTTCTGGGGTGAAATTCAATTGACAGAATAGCAATCCCCTAAATCTGGTGTTTCAGCTGTGGCTGGCCAAGTTTAATAATGTCCGGCAAAGGATAGTTTTTTTTCTGGGGTGAAATTCAATTGCCAAAATAGCAATCCCCTAAATCTGGTGTTCCAGCTGTGGCTGGCCAAGTTTAATAGTGTCCGGCAAAGGATAGATTTTGTTCTGGGGTTAAATTAAATTGCCAAAATAGCAATCCCCTAAATCTGGTGTTCCAGCTGTGGCTGGCCAAGTTAACTAGTGTCCGGCAACAGATAGATTTTTTTCTGGGGTGAAATTCTATTGTCAAAACAGAAATAACGTAAATCAGTGTTTTCAGCTGTGGCTGGCCAAGTTTAATAGTGTATGGAAAAAGAAAGATTTTTTTCTGGGGTGAAATTCAATTGCCAAAATAGCAATCCCCTAAATCTGGTGTTCCAGCTGTGGCTGGCCAAGTTTAATAATGTCCGGCAAAGGATAGATTTTGTTCTGGGGTGAAATCCAATTTCCAAAATAGCAATCCTCTAAATCTGTTGTTCCAGCTGTGGCTGGCCAAGTTTAATAGTATCCAGCAAAGGATAGTTTTTTTTCTGGGTTGAAATTCAATTGCCAAAATAGCAATACCGTAAATGAGTGGTTTCAGCTGTGGCTGGCCAAGTTTACTAGTGTCCGGTAAAGGATGGATTTTTTATGGGGTCAAATTCAATTGCTGAAACAGCAAGTGCGTTAATCAGTGGTTTCAGCTGTAGCTGGCAAATTTTAATAGTGTCCGGCAAAGGAAAGATTTTGTTCTGGTGTGAAATTCATTCGCAAAAATAGCAATCTCCTAAATCTGGTGTTACGGTTGCGCCTGGCCAAGTTTGCTAGTGTCCAGCAAAGGCTAAATTTTGTTCTGGGGTGAAATTCAATTGCCAAAATAGCAATCCCCTAAATCTTGTGTTCCAGCTGTGGCTGTCTAAGTTTAATAATGTCCGGCAAAGGATAGATTTATTTCTGTGGTGAAATTCAATTGCCAAAATAGCAATCCCCTAAATCTGGTGTTCCAGCTTTGGCTGGCCAAGTTTACTAGTGTCCGGCAAAGGTTAGATTTATTTCTGTGGTGAAATTCAATTGCCAAAATAGCCATACCATAAATCTGGTGTTCCAGCTGTGGCTGGCCAAGTTTACAAGTGTCCGGCAAAGGATACATTTTGTTCTGGGGTGAAATTCATTTGCAAAAATAGTAATAACCTAAATCTGGTGTCCCAGCAGTGGCTGGCCAAGTTTAATAGTGTCTGGCAAAGGATAGTTTTTTTTCTGGGTTGAAATTCAATTGCCAAAATAGCAATACCGTAAATAAGTGGTTTCAGCTGTGGCTGGCCAATTTTACTAGTGTCTGGCAAAGGATAGATTCTGTTCTGGGGTTAAATTCAGTTGAAAAATAGAAATCCTCTAAATCTGGTGTTCCTGCTGTGGCTGACCAAGTTTAATAGTGTCCGGCAATGGATAGTTTTTTTTCGGGGGTGAAATTCAATTGCCAAAATAGCAATACCCTAAATCATTGGTTTCAGCTGTGGCTGGAAACCAATTGCCAAAAAAGCAATACTGTAAATCAGTGGTTTCAGCTGTGGCTGGCCAAGTTTACTAGTGTCCGGCAAAGGTTAGATTTTGTTCTGGGGTGAAATTCAATTGCCAAAATAGCAATACCCTAAATCAGTGGTTTCAGCTGTGGCTGGCAAAGTTTAATATTGTGCGGCAAAGTACCGATTTTTTTCTGTGGTGAAATTCGATTGCCAAAATAGCAATCCCCTAAATCTGGTGTTAGAGCTGTGGCTGGCCAAGTTTACTAGTGTCCTGCAAAGGATAGCTTTATTTCTTGGTCGAAATTCAATTGCCAAAACAGCAATAACGTAAATCAGTGATGTCAACTGTGGCTGGTCAAGTTTAATAATGTTTGTCAAAGGAAAGATTTTTTTCTGGGGTGGAATTCAATTGCCAAAATAGCAATCCCCTAAACCTGGTGTTCTAGTTGTGGCTGGCCAAGTTTAATAGTGTCCGGCAAAGGATAGATTTTGTTCTGGGGTGAAATTAATTTGCAAATATTGCAATCCCCTAAATCTGGTGTGACAGTTGCGCCTAGCCAAGTTTGCTAGTGTCCAGCAAAGGATATATTTTGTTCTGGGGTGAAATTCAATTGACAGAATAGCAATCCCCTAAATCTGGTGTTCCAGCTGTGGCTGGCCAAGTTTACTAGTGTCCGGCAAAAGAAAGATTTATTTCTGTGGTGAAATTCAATGCCAAAATAGCAATCCCCTAAATCTGGTTTTCTAGCTGTGGCTGGCCAAGTTTAATAGTGTCCTGCAAAGGATAGCTTTTTTTCTTGGTTGAAATTCAATTGCCAAAACAGCAATAACGTAAATCAGTGATGTCAACTGTGGCTGGTCAAGTTTAATAATGTTTGTCAAAGGAAAGATTTTTTTCTGGTGTGGAATTCAATTGCCAAAATAGCAATCCCCTAAACCTGGTGTTCTAGTTGTGGCTGGCCAAGTTTAATAGTGTCCGGTAAAGGATAAATTTTGTTCTGGGGTGAAATTCATTTGAAAAAATAGCAATCCCTTAAATCTGATGTTACATTTGCGCCTGGCCAAGTTTGCTAGTGTCCAGCAAAGGATATATTTTGTTCTGGGGTTAAATTCAATTGCCAAAATAGCAAGCCCCTAAATCTGGTGTTCCAGCTGTGTCTGTCCAAGTTTAATAGTGTTCGGCAAAGGATAGATTTATTTCTGGGGTGAAATTCAATTGACAAAATAGCAATCCCCTAAATCTGTTGTTCCAGCTGTTGCTGGCCAAGTTTACTAGTGTCCGACAAACTATAGATTTATTTCTGTGGTGAAATTGAATTGCCAAAATAGCAATACCGTAAATCTGGTGTTCCAGCTTTGGCTGGCCAAGTTTACTAGTGTCCGTCAAAGGTTAGATTTATTTTTGTGGTGAAATTCAATTGCCAAAATAGCCATACCATAAATCTGGTGTTCCAGCTGTGGCTGGCCAAGTTTAATAGTGTCCGGCAAAGGATAGATTTATTTCTGGGGTGAAATTCAATTGCCAAAATAGCAATCCCCTAAATCTGGTGTTCCAGCTGTGGCTGGCCAAGTTTACAAGTGTCCGGCAAAGGATACATTTTGTTCTGGGGTGAAATTCATTTGCAAAAATAGTAATAACCTAAATCTGGTGTTCCAGCAGTGGCTGGCCAAGTTTAATAGTGTCTGGCAAAGGATAGTTTTTTTTTCTGGGTTGAAATTCAATTGCCAAAATAGCAATACCGTAAATAAGTGGTTTCAGCTGTGGCTGGCCAATTTTACTAGTGTCTGGCAAAGGATAGATTCTGTTCTGGGGTTAAATTCAGTTGAAAAATAGCAATCCTCTAAATCTGGTGTTCCTGCTGTGGCTGACCAAGTTTAATAGTGTCCGGCAATGGATAGTTTTTTTTCGGGGGTTAAATTCAATTGCCAAAAAAGCAATACTGTAAATCAGTGGTTTCAGCTGTGGCTGGCCAAGTTTACTAGTGTCCGGCAAAGGTTAGATTTTGTTCTGGGGTGAAATTCAATTGCCAAAATAGCAATACCCTAAATCAGTGGTTTCAGCTGTGGCTGGCAAAGTTTAATATTGTGCGGCAAAGTACCGATTTTTTTCTGTGGTGAAATTCGATTGCCAAAATAGCAATCCCCTAAATCTGGTGTTAGAGCTGTGGCTGGCCAAGTTTACTAGTGTCCTGCAAAGGATAGCTTTATTTCTTGGTCGAAATTCAATTGCCAAAACAGCAATAACGTAAATCAGTGATGTCAACTGTGGCTGGTCAAGTTTAATAATGTTTGTCAAAGGAAAGATTTTTTTCTGGGGTGGAATTCAATTGCCAAAATAGCAATCCCCTAAACCTGGTGTTCTAGTTGTGGCTGGCCAAGTTTAATAGTGTCCGGCAAAGGATAGATTTTGTTCTGGGGTGAAATTAATTTGCAAATATTGCAATCCCCTAAATCTGGTGTGACAGTTGCGCCTAGCCAAGTTTGCTAGTGTCCAGCAAAGGATATATTTTGTTCTGGGGTGAAATTCAATTGACAGAATAGCAATCCCCTAAATCTGGTGTTCCAGCTGTGGCTGGCCAAGTTTACTAGTGTCCGGCAAAAGAAAGATTTATTTCTGTGGTGAAATTCAATGCCAAAATAGCAATCCCCTAAATCTGGTTTTCTAGCTGTTGCTGGCTAAGTTTAATAGTGTCCGGTAAAGGATAAATTTTGTTCTGGGGGGAAATTCATTTGAAAAAATAGCAATCCCGTAAATCTGATGTTACATTTGCTCCTGGCCAAGTTTGCTAGTGTCCAGCAAAGGATATATTTTGTTCTGGGGTTAAATTCAATTGCCAAAATAGCAAGCCCCTAAATCTGGTGTTCCAGCTGTGTCTGTCCAAGTTTAATAGTGTTCGGCAAAGGATAGATTTATTTTTGGGGTGAAATTCAATTGACAAAATAGCAATCCCCTAAATCTGTTGTTCCAGCTGTTGCTGGCCAAGTTTACTAGTGTCCGACAAAGGATAGATTTTTTTCTGTGGTGAAATTGAATTGCCAAAATAGCAATACCGTAAATCTGGTGTTCCAGCTGTGGCTGGCCAAGTTTAATAGTGTCCGTCAAAGGATAGATTTATTTCTGGGGTGAAATTCAATTGCCAAAATAGCCATACCGTAAATCTGATGTGTTCCAGCTGTGGCTGGCCAAGTTTACTAGTGTCCGGCAAAGGATAGATTTTTTTTTGTGTGGTTAAATTCAATTGCCAAAATAAAAATTCCCTAAATCTGGTGTTCTAGCTGTGGCTGGCCAAGTTTAATAGTGTCCAGCCAAGGATAGATTTTGTTCTGCAGTGAAATTCAATTGCTAAAATAGCAATACCGTAAATCAGTGGTTTCAGCTGTGGCTGGCCAAGTTTTATAGTGTCCGGCAAAGGATAACTTTTTTTCTGTGTTTTAAATAATTTGCCAAAATATCAATCCCCTAAATCTGGTGTTTCAACTGTGGCTGGCCTAGTTTACTAGTGTCCAGCAAAGGATAGATTTTTTTCTGGGGTGAAATTCAATTGCCAAAATAGAAATCCCTTAAATCTGGTGTTCCAGCTGTGGCTGGCCAAGTTTAATAGTGTCCGGCAAAGGATAGATTTATTTATGTGGTTAAATTCAATTGCCAAAATTGAAATTCCCTAAATCTGGTGTTCTAGCTGTGGCAGGCCAAGTTTAATAGTGTCCCGCAAAGGATAGTTTTTTTTCTGTGGTGAAATTCAATTGCCAAAATAGCAATCCCCTAATTCTGATGTTCCAGCTGTGGCTGGCCAAGTTTAATAGTGCCCGGCAAAGGATAGATTTTGTTTTGGGGTTAAATTAAATTGCCAAAATAGCAATCCCCTAAATCTGGTGTTCCAGCTGTGGCTGGCCAAGTTTAATAGTGTCTGGCAAAGTTTTTTTTTTTTCTGGGGTGAAATTCAATGGTCAAAAAAGAAATACTGTAAATCATTGGTTTCAGCTGTGGCTTCGAAAGTTTAATAGTGTCCGGCAAAGGATTGATTTTTTTCTGTGGTGAAATTCAATTGCCAAAAAGGCAAGCCCCTAAATGTGGTGTTCCAGCAGTGGCTGGCCAAGTTTAATAGTGTCCGGCAAATTATAGATTTATTTCTGGGGTGAAATTCAATTGCCAAAATAGAAATCCCCTAAATCTGGTGTTCCAGCTGTGTCTGGCCAAGTTTAATGGTGTCCGTCAAAGGATAAATTTTTTTCTGGGGTGAAATTCAATTGCCAAAATAGCAATCCCCTAAATCTGAGGTTCCAGCTGTGGCTGGGCAAGTTTAATCGTGTCCTGCAAAGGATATTTATTTTTCTTGGTTGAAATTCAATTGCCAAAATAGCAATACTGTAAATGAGTGGTTTGAGCTGTGGCTGGCCAAGTTTACTAGTGTCCGGCAACGGATAGATTTTTTTCTGGGGTGAAATTCTATTGCCAAAACAGAAATAACGTATATCAGTGTTTTCAGCTGTGGCTGGCCAAGTTTAATAGTGTCTGGCAAAGGAAAGATTTTTTTCTGGGGTTAAATTCAATTGCCACAATAGCAATCCCCTAAATCTGGTGTTCTAGCTGTGGCTGGCCAAGTTTATTAGTGTTCGGCAAAGGATAGTTTTTTTTCTGGTGTATAATTCAATTGCCCAAAAAGCAATACTGTAAATCAATTGTTTCAGCTGTGTCTGGCCATGTTTACTAGTGTCCCGCAAAGGATATATTTTTTTCTGGGGTGAAATTCATTTGCCAAAATATCAATACCGTTAATCAGTGGTTTCAGCTGTGGTTCGCCAATTTTAATATTGTGCGGCAAATGATAGATTTTTTTTCTGGGGTGAAATTCAATTGCCAAAATAGCAATACCATAAATCTGGTATTCCCGCTGTGGCTGGCAAAGTTTAATTGTGTCCCGCAAAGGATAGATTTTGTTCTGGAGTCTAATTTAATTGTAAAAATAGCAATCCCCTAAACCTGGTGTCCCAGCAGTGGCTGGCCAAGTTAAATAGTGTCCGTCAAAGGATAGATTTTTTTCTGGGGTGAAATTCAATTGCCAAAATAGCAATACCGTAAATCAGTGGTTTCAGCTGTTGCTGGCTAAGTGTAAATCTGTCCGTAAAAGGGTTTATTACACTCAGCGTGTTAGAATCTATATACAAGGCCTGATAAATAAATCTTCGATTTTTGCAAACGCTACAGTGTATTTCTTTCCGTAAAAGGGTATATTACGCTATGTGTTAAAATACAAGTGCTGAAGTATAATCCTCAACATTTGCACACACTATTGTGCATCTCATAGTGTATTTCTGTCCGTAAAATGATATATTATACTCTAGGTGTAAATACAAGTGCTGATAGGGTCATCCTCAATAACTGCACACGCGACCGTGCATCTCATAGTGTATTTCTTTCTGTAAAAGGGTATATTACACTAAGTGTTAAATTACAAGTGCTGAAAGCATAATCCTCTACATTTGCACACACTAATTTGCATCTCCAAGTGTATTTCTTTCCGTAAAAGGGTATATTACACTAATTATTAAAATTCAAGTGCTGAAAGCATAATCCTCCATATTTTTTCACACTCTACTGGGCATCCCCAAGTGTAATTCTGTCCGTAAAAGGATACCTTTCATCCAGGGCCTAAATACTAGGCCTACAATTGATATCCCCCTAAGTCTGTGGTTACTGCTGTGCCTGTATTAGTGTAATACGGTACATAAATAGATAGCTAAATGGTGTCAGGTGTCTCAAAAAAAAGGTCTGAATTTGAACTCAATACATTGGGCCAAATAATTTTTTACTTCTTGTGGTGAACGGTAACAATGAGGAAAACATCTAGTAAGGGTCGTGGACACCGACATGTTCGTGGTGGTGTTAGTGGACCCTCTGGTGCTGGGAGAGGACGTGGTCGTTCTACCACAGCCACACAAACTAGTGAACCAACTACATCAGGTCCCAATACCCGCCAGAATTTACAGCGATATTTGGTGGGGCCCAATGCCGTTCTAAGGATGGTAAGGCCTGAGCAAGTACAGGCGCTAGTCGATTGGGTGGCTGACAGTGGATCCAGCACGTTCACAACATCACCTCCCACCCAGTCTTCTGCAGATAGTGCACAGGTGGCGCCTGAAAACCAAGCCCATCAGTCTGTCACATCACCCCCATGCATATCAGGAAAACTGTCAGATCCTCAAGTTATGCAGCAGTCTCTTATGCTGTTTGAAGACTCTGCTGGCAAGGGAATCCAACTAGCCCTTTCCCAGCGGTGGAAGACATAGAATGCACTGACGCACAACCACTTATGTTTCCTGATAATGAGGACATGGGAATACCACTTCATCGGAGTCCGCACGTCTCTGATGATGAGAAAACACAGGTGCCAACTGCTATATCTTTCTGCAGTGTGAAAACTTAACAGGAGGTCAGGGAGGAAGAATGGGTGGAAGACGATGCAAGGGATGATGAGGTCCTAGACCCCACATGGATTGAAGGTCGTGCCACTGACTTTCATAGTTCACAGGAAGAGGCAGTGGTGAGACCGAGCCAACAGCGTAGCAAAAGAGGAAGCAGGGGGCAAAAGCAGAACAGCCGCCGCCAAGAGGGTTCGCCTGCTACTGGCCACAGCCACCAGGGACCAAGCATGCCAAAGGCAGCTTCAAGGAGTTCCCTGGCATGGCATTTCTCCACTCAGTGGAGTAAAGACCGTAAAAACAAGGAAGGAACTTCTCCTGCTTCCTCTTCTGCTGCTGCCTCGGCCTCTTCCTCCGCCTCGGGAGGAATGTTGGCACCTGCCGCCCAGCAAGCAGAGGATGTGCCACCGACACCACCACCTCCGTCACCAAGCTTCTCCACCATGTCACACGGCAGCGTTCAGCTCTCCATCTCACAAACCATGGAGAGAAAGCGTAAATTCCCACCTACCCACCCTCGAGCCCTGGGCCTGAATGCCAGCATTTCTAAACTACTGGCCTTTGAAATGCTGTCATTCAGGATGGTGGATACGGACAGCTTCAAACAGCTGATGGCGGTGGCTGTTCCACAGTACGTTGTTCCCAGCCGCCACTACTTCTCCAAGAGAGCCGTGCCTTCAGTGCACAACCAATTATCCGATAAAATCAAGTGTGCACTTCACAACGCCATCTGTGGCAAGGTCCACCTAACCTCAGATACGTGGACCAGTAAGAACGGCCAGGGATGCTATATCTCCCTAACTGCACACTGGGTAAATATAGTGGGGCTGGACCCCAGGCAGAGAGTTGTTTGGTGCACGTCCTTCGGCCGCCAAGGATCGCAGGGCATCATTCTTTGCCTCCTGTTGCCTCCTCCTCCTACTCCTCTTCTTCCACCTGCTCATCCAGTCAGCCGCACACCTTCACCACCAGCTTCAGCATAGCCCGGGGTAAACGTCAACAGGCCATTCTGAAACTCATATGTTTGGGGGATAGGCCCCTTACCGCGCAGGAGCTTCAAGCCAGACCTGGTTGTGTGCGATAATGGGCGAAATCTCGTCGCAGCTCTGGGACTAGCCGATTTGACGCACATCCCTTGCCTGGCACATGTGCTGAATTTGGTGGTGCAGAAGTTCATTCACAACTACCCCGACATGTCAGAGCTGCTGCATAAAGTGCAGGCCGTCTGTGCGCGCTTCTGGCGTTCACATCCAGCCACTGCTCGCCTGTCTGCGCTACAGCGCAACTTCGGCCTTCCCGCTCACTGCCTCATATGTGACTTGCCCACCAGGTTGAACTCCACCTTGCACATGCTGGAGAGACTGTGCGAGCAGCAGCAGGCCATAGTAGAGTTTCAGCTGCAGCACGCACGTGTGAGTCGCACTGCGGAACAGCACCACTTCACCACCAATGACTGGGCCTCCATGCGAGACCTGTGTGCACTGTTGCACTGTTTTGAGTACTCCACCAACATGACTATTGGGGATGACGCCGTTATCAGCGATACAATTGACACTGATAACAGCGCCAATAGTAAAACACTTGAGAAAACACTTAGGGCGATGATCCTCTTTTTTTAATTTTAACTCAAGGTTGAATGAACCTCTCCTCTGTCTGGGTGCCAGGGGACTTAATATCTGAAAGTGGCCTTCTCCATTGGTGGGTGACATGAAGCCTGATTCTCTGCTATGGGACCTCTCTCCTCTGTCTTGGCCTAAATAACTAAAAGTGGCCTTCTCCGTTGGTGGGTGAAATGAAGCCTGATTCTCTTCTATGGGACCTCTCTCCTCTGTCTGGGTGCTGGGGCCTAAATAACTAAAAGTGGCCTTCTTCAATGGTGGGTGACATGAAGCCTGATTCTCTGCTATGGGACCTCTCTCCTCTGTCTGGGTGCTGGCGCCTAAATAACTAAAAGTGGCCTTCTCCATTGGTGGGTGACATGAAGTCTGATTCTCTGCTAAGGGACCTCTCTCCTCTGTCTGGGTGCTGGGGCCTAATTAACTAAAAGTGGTCTTCTCCATTGGTGGATGACGTTAAGCCTGATTCTCTGCTATGGGACTTTTCTCCTCTGTCTGGGTGCTGGGGCCTAAATAACTAAAAGTGGCCTTCTCTGTTGATGGGTGACATGAAGCCTGATTCTCTGCTATGGGACCTCTCTCCTCTGTCTGGGTGCTAGCGCCAAAATAACTAAAAGTGGCCTTCTCGGGGCGTGGCTAGGCTGCCGTCTGGAATGGACGCTTGAAGCCTCACTAGTGGCCCTTGATCTCGTTCGGACACGACTCCTGTGACCTCGGGACGAATGGGGAAAACGAAAAAGGCCGTTGGCTTAACTTGGAGGAGAGGGTCTGGAGAGATATTTTGAAAAGAACAAGCTCCAAGATGGCGCCCGGAGCGCCTACAGCGAGGCCCTCACTCCTTCGGCCCAGACTTCACACCTCCCGGCTGACAACTCGGAGGATGCGGTACCCCCAGCGTTGCCTTTCATGGACTATTCACAGTCGGAGGAGCCCTCCTTGCCTTCTACCCCGGAGGAGGTAAGACTGCAAATGCTCCCATGTAGTCAAGCCCAAGATGGCGCTGGGCCGCGGCATGTAACAGCGGGAAGTGATGTGCAGCGCACTCTGGAGTGGCCCGATATGCTGACAGAACCCAGCGTGTCCTCTGAGAGGTCTGCCCACCCGACTCATTGCTTTACTGGGGATAGTTTTGCGAACTTTCCTACTACTTCGCATCCAGTATCAGAGGATACTCTGAAGCGCATGCTGCTGGTTCTCAAAACTTCTTTACATCAGGATCTTTCTGGACTTTTGAAACCGCTAGCCGCTAAGATACAGGCGGTGGATGAGAAGGTATGTCATGTAGAGACTAAGATGGCAGAATTTTCTGCCTCGCAAAACGCGGTGATAGATGCTCATAACGATCTTTCTGAGGAAGTAGAGGCGGTTAAACGCAAGTTGGCCGACCTCGAAGATCGATCGCGAAGGAACAACATTAAATTTCGGGGGATACCGGAGGATGTGAGTGGAGCGGAGTTGGGCCCCTACTTGCAAAAAATGTTTTCAACGCTGCTGCCGCAGTTAACACAACGTGACATGATGATTGACAGGGTCCATAGAGTCCCCAAGCCAAAACATCTGGGACCGGACATCCCGAGAGACACGCTGGCTAGAATTCACTTTTTCTCCACTAAAGAGTTGGTGATGGCCGCAGCTCGTAAGCAGAGCCAACTTCCTGCTCCGTACGCATCAGTGCGGCTCTTTACTGACTTGTCAGCGGCCACCCTTCGACAGAGGAGAATGCTACTACCGATTACAGTGGCTCTTCGTCACACTGGGATCCCTTATAAATGGGGCTATCCTTTAAAGCTCCTAGTTCATAAAGATGGACAACATTACGTGATCCACTCTTTGGAAGATGGGAAAAGGCGTCTCAAAGAATGGCGCATTCCGCTGGGAGAAATAAACCGTTCCCAAGTTCCACCTGATCGGAGGAGCCCCGAGAACCGCTGATTCTACATGGAGTCTGATTGTTGTTATATTGCTACAGGTCTATAAGCCATGGTGAAGGTTTCGTTAGCTGTATTGTTATGTGCGGGACCCTCTTTGTTTTTCCTGTTTGGGACTTTGGTTTAGTTTATCGCCTGTTCTATTATTGTCGGCTTCTTGCTGGACTTTGCCCCTACTTCACAGTGGGATCTCCTGCTGTTGGGCACTCCTGCCCTTTCTACGTATAGATTACTTCAGTTATAGTTGTGATCATGTTGTTTTATTCTTTTCTCTTTCTTTCCCCGGAGCAGGGTGGTAGTCTTGTAGAGCACTCACTATTTACGCATGCCCTTCTATCATCATGGGGCTGAAGATTTATTCACTTAATGTCAAGGGTCTGAATAGCCCACAAAAGCGTGCCTTCCTGTGGAAGGAAGCGAAATTAAATAAAGCAGATATCTTATGTGTGCAGGAGTCGCATCTATTGCAGAAGGATGCTTCTCGTGTACATCATAGATCATTTTCAACTATTATTCACTCACATCATGTGAAAAAATCTAGAGGTGTCTTTATTGCTGTGAATAATGCTGTTTGTTTCTCTATGTTAGCACAGAAAGTAGACCCGAGAGGAGGATTTGTGGTTCTGGTGTGCACAGTGCACAATATCATTTATACCCTTGTAACGGTTTATGCACCTAATGAACGTCAACATTCTTTTCTCAACAAAGTTATGAAACATGTCAGGCAAGTTCAACGGGGCAAGTTGATAATATGCGGGGATTTCAATACTGTTTTGGATACATCTCTCGACTCCACTAATCCTTCCAGACGGAACCCCTCTAATCTAGCCAATTTCCTTACTTCGGAAGGTTTGGTTGACGTCTGGAGGGCTCAGCATAGTCAAGAGCGTGATTACACATTCTTTTCCCAGGTGCACTCCTCCTATTCTCGGATAGATATGTTTTTAGTGGATAACAATGTATTGTTTCACACTATGGATTCTACCATTGGACTGATTCAATGGTCAGACCACGCTCCAATTAGCATCCATATTGCAGAACAATATCAAGCAAATTTACCCCAGTTGTGGAGAAATAATACGTACTTCTTCACCCATCCGAAATATTCAGGGGAAATTGTACAACACATTACCGAATATTTTAACCATAATGTGGGAACGGTTTCTGATCCCTTCATTGTTTGGCAGGCTCATAAAGCCTTTATTAGAGGTGTCCTTATTAAAATTGGTCATGTTGATAGAAAGAGAAGAGAGGAGGAAATTAAGCTTACTCTTGCGACTATTGCCAACCTAGAAAAATCCAATAAAGCTCGCCCGACGGTGGATGGTTCCCAACGTCTCCGGTCCGAAAGAGACAAACTTATGAGCATCCTAAATAGGAATTTTAACAAATCCATCCTGTATTCTAAAGCTAGATATTATGCGCAAGGAGACAAGGCGGGTAAGCTACTGGCGAATAAACTTAAACAACAGAGAATTAGGGCGAAGATACCTTTCCTCAAACATCCTGTCTCTGGGTCTAAATTGTATGACCCTCGCCAAATAGCTGACCAATTTAGTCTTTTCTATAATGACCTTTATAACTTGCAAGATAGGATCCCATTGCCAGATCGATACGAGACGTTAGTTGAGGACTTTTTGGACAAGGCCCATTTGCCGTCATTAACGCAAGCCCAATTGTTATCCCTTAATTCCCCTATTACGACTGCTGAATTGCAATCTACGATTGAGTTACTACCAGTAGGTAAATCACCTGGGATTGATGGCCTCTCAAATGATTACTATAGGGCCTTTGGGTCGCATTTTCTATCACCTCTGGCAGACATCTTTAATAGGGCAATGATGGGCACCCCCTTTCCTAGCGAGATGCTTCAAGCGGTTATAGTAACATTGCCGAAGCCGGGAAAAAACCCTGACTCCCCCCAGAATTTTCAACCCATTTCCTTACTCAATTCAGATTTAAAAATTTTCGCCAAGCTGATTGCCTCCAGGCTCTCAGTTATTCTCCCTACCTTAATTAAAGATGATCAGTCAGGTTTTGTCAGGGGTAGACAAACGTCGGATAACACAAGGAGACTGTTTAACATTGTTAATGCGGCGGAATTGCATGGAATCCCTATGGTGGCGGTCACCCTTGACGCCGAGAAGGCCTTTGACCGCCTTCATTGGTCATATGCCTTTGCGGTCCTCTTTAAGATGGGTTTCTCTGGTCAGATCGAAAATGCTATCAGGGGGCTTTACTCAACACCCTCAACCCGTATTTTAGCTAATGGAGTGTTATCGAAAGGTTTTCAAATTACTAACGGCTCACGTCAAGGGTGCCCGCTATCCCCCCTAATATTTATAATGGCTCTGGAACCCCTTGCTCAACATTTGCGTTTGGCGTCGGAGGTGGAGGGAGTAACATTTGGAGGAGAGACTCACGTAATTTCCTTATATGCAGATGACATAATATTAACTCTTACCAACCCTACTAGGTCCATAGGGAAAGCATTGGAAATCATCTCTCATTTTGGGAGTTTGTCATATTATAAGCTTAATAGTTCTAAGTTAGTGTTGAGCGAACAGTTCGAGAATAGTTCGGGTTCGTACCGAATTTTGGGGTGTCCGTGACAAAGAACCCGGACATTTTCAAAAAAGTTCGGGTTCGGTGTTCGTCGATTACTTTCCGCTTTCTGAAGTGCTGCAAAGCAGCCAATCAGCTAGCGTTTTACTTCTTGCCCTAAGAGCCCATCACAGCCATGCCTACTAATGGCATGGCTGTGATTGGCCAAGTGCAGCATGTGACCCAGCCTCTATTTAAGCTGGAGTCAAGTAGCGCCGCACGTCACACTGCTCTGATTAGTGTAGGGAGAGGACGCAGCTTCTGTCAGGGCGAGATTAGGCAGGTTAAAGTCAGCAACAGCACCTAATGAACGGATCAATTTACAGCTGAGAATCATTGAACTTCTGCTAGTTACTTGCTCGCTGGTTTTTAGGCTGCACAGAGCGTTTTTCTGTCACTTATTTTCTGGGTTGATCGGCGGCCATTTTGTGACTTGTGGTGCGCCAGAAGAAGCTGCCACCAAGTCCATCAATCCATCAATACTAGTTTTTTTTTTTTGCTATATCCTACATCAGGGGCTTGGCTGTGCTAATTGTCACCCCTAGAAACTCAGGAAAGAAATTTCTATATTTTATTAAGGGGTTAAATACAATTGCCCAAATACCAATCCACTAAATCTGGTGTTCCAGCTTTGGCTAGACAAGTATAATACTGTCTGCTGTCTGGCAAAGGATAGATTATTTTCTGGGGTTAAATTCAATTGCCAAAATAGCAATACCATAAATCAGTGGTTTCAGCTGTGGCTGGCAAAATAGAATAGTGTCCGAGGTAACGCACACACGTACAGACGCACGTACACGATTCTTGAATAGTTGTATTATCGCGATAATAAAACTAACAGTGTAAAGTTGACTGTATTGCTCTAAGTTATATTCACGTCACGAATGCAACTTCTATTACAGCACACCAATACTAAAACTGACTAAGAGACAGCTTTAAGTTCTATTCGAACGCCATTGCAACTTTGGAACTTAAAGTGGTGTACGATTTTAAAAGTTGAGTACTAAAAGTTGGAATCGCAATGCGATTCTTATGTATTTGCTAATCGCATTGCGATTACAACTTTGAGCTACCGATCACCATGGGAACGCCTCCTCCAGTAGAATGTACTGTCGGATGTGAGAATTAAGTTGAAATCGCAATGCGATTATTATATATCTGCTTAATCGCATTGCTGTTTCAACTTAGCATTGCTAAATAATTCCATCCATATTCGTTAACTTACTGACTCAGTAAGTTAACGATATGGATGGAATTATTTAGCAATGCTAAGTTGAAATCGCAATGCGATTAAGCAAATATATAAGAATCGCATTGCGATTTCAACTTAATTCTCAGATCCGACAGTACATTCTACTGGAGGAGGCGTTCCCATGGTGATCGTTAGCTCAAAGTTGTAATCGCAATGCGTTTATTGCGGTATATTATCCCTGTGGGTGTCTTTTACAGCCTTTTTAGTGCCCAAAAGTTCGGGTCCCCATTGACTTCTATGGGGTTCGGGATGAAGTTCGGGTTGAGTTCGGATCACGAACCCGGACATTTTCCGGAAGTTCGGCCGAACCTCTCGAACCCGAACATCCAGGTGTTCGCTCATCTCTATCCAAGAGCTCTAACTTGTTTATTTTTCTGTCAATGTAGCCATATAAAGCCTTGTATTTTTGCAGAAAAAGTTATAGTTTTTAATGGCATTATTTTAGAGTACACATAACTTACTGGTTAACTTTTATTATTTTTTTCTGGGGGAATGGGAAAAAACAGCAATACTGCCACAGTTTTTTTTCCAGATATATAGTTACATAGTAACATAGTACATAAGGCTGAAAAAAGACATCTGTCCATCGAGTTCGGCCTGTCATCCTGCTAGTTGATCCAGAGGAAGGCAAAAAAAAAACCTGTGAGGTAGAAGCCAATTTTCCCCACTTAAGAGGAATAAAAAATTCATTACTGACTCCAATTAGGCAATCAGAATAACTCCCTGGATCAACGACCCATTTCTAGTAGCTATAGCCTGTAATATTATTATACTCCAGAAATACATACAGGCCCCTCTTGAAATCCTTTATTGTACTCACCATCACCACCTCCTCAGGCAGAGAGATCCATAGTCTCACTGCTCTTACCATAAAAAATCCTCTACTATATTTGTGTACGAACCTTCTTTCCTCCAGATGCAGAGGATGTCCCCTCGTCACAGTCACAGTCCTGGGGATAAATAGATGATGGGAGAGATCTCTGTACTGACCCCTGATATACAGTACATAGTAACATAGTACATAAGGCCGAAAAAAGACATCTGTCCATCCAGTTCGGCCTGTCATCCTGCTAGCTGATCCAGAGGAAGGCAAAAAAAAAACCCTGCGAGGTAGAAGCCAATTTTCCCCACTTAAGGGGAGTAAAAAATTCCAATTCAGTTGCCCAATCTGAGTGTGTACCGTTAATAACCACCCTCTGTTTTCTGTCACTCAGCCAGTTACTTACCCACTTACAGACATTTTCTCCCAGTCCGAGCTTACTAATTTTATATACTAACCTTTTATGTGGTACAGTGTCAAATGCTTTGGACAAGTCCAGATATACGACATCCATTGATTCGCCGCTGTCAAGTCTAGAACTTACCTCCTCATAGAAACTGATTACATTCGTTTGGCATGACCTATCCCTCATGAAGCCATGCTGATATGACCTTATTTACTTATTTCCTTTGAGATCCTCTAAGATAGCATCTCTCAGAAAACCTTCAAACAGTTTCCCAACAACAGATGTCAAACTTACCGGCCTATAGTTTCCGGGCTCTGTTTTTGGACCCTTTTTGAATATTGGCACCACATTTGCTATGCGCAAATCCTGTGGAACATTCCCTGTCAGTATAGAGTCCGAAAATATTAGAAATAAAAGTCTGGCTATGACATTACTTAATTCCCTTAGGATACGGGGGTGTATGCCATCTGGTCCTGGCGATTTGACTATTTTAATCTTTTTAAGTCACTGTTGTACTTCTTCTTGGGTCAGACAGGACACTTAATGGGGGATTTATTTTTACATTCAGCTTTTCATCTGACAGTTTATTTTCCTCAGTGAATACATTGGAGAAAAAAAATATTTAACAGCTTTTCTTTTTCCTTGTCGTTTTCTCCAACTCCACCCTCATTACTCTTTAAAGGGCCGACACCTTCAGATTTATACTTTTTAACATTTATATAATATAGATAAGATATCCCATTTTGTGGCTGTATTTTTGTTTTTGAGCACTTTGTCCCAGTTAGTTAGGCCTATGGCCTCGCTTAGTTGGGTAAATTTAGCGGTTTTGAAGTGTGGTATTTTTGTTCCTCCGTGTAGAAATGCTCTTTTGAATGATAATTGGAAGGTTATTACTTTATGGTCACTATTTCCAAGGTGTCCCCCAACCTGCACATCTGTTTTTATGTCAGGTCTATTGGTTAATACTCAGTCCAGTATGACCGTCCCTCTAGTTGGGTCCTAAACCAGTTGGGAAAGGTATTTGTCTTTGGTTATTGCCAAGAACCTGTTTCCTATATATATATATATATATATATATATATATATATATATATATATATAAATTTCTGTCTGTCTGTTGTCTGTCTGTTCTTTATGTACATCCAAACGACTGGACTGATCTGCACCAAATTTGCTACATAGGTACATTGGGTTTTAGAATGGCTCTCTAAGACCTACCATCACTGAGATATTCCCCAAAAAATGTATTAGCCAATAGGAGCTTGCAACTTCACTCACATTCTAACTGCCATTCACACAGTCACATGGCCCTTATTATCCAATAAAAACTTGCAGGTCCTTCAGTCTTGACATACACAGTTACACCAGGTTTAGCTAACAACTCAGCCATTTTTCTTCACTCTTATAGATCACTGATAAGGAAGCTTGGTGCTGTGGAGGTCACTGTTTAAAGAAAGGTGCTATCGATGTCACATTTTAAGGGGGGCAGGGTGCTGTGGAAGTCATATTAAGGGGATGAGGTGCTGTGGACATCTTATATTAAGGTGAAATGATATTGTGCAGGGGGTAACTGTTAAAGGGGAGGGCCCCTATGCAGGTCAATGCTAAAGGGGGCAGACTGCTGTGTAGGGCACTGTGGGGGGGGTCACTGTTAAGTGGGTGGGCCATAGTGGAGGTCACTATTAAGGGCAGAGGCTGCTATGGGTAGTCACAAGGGGTAGATCGCACTGGAGGGTAACTGTAAAGATCAGTGATAAGGGGCAGGGTACTGTGGAGATCAATTTTAAGGGGGTAGGGTGCTGTAGATGTCACTGTTAAGGGGACAGACACTGTGGAGGTCACAATTAAGATGGTGGGGTACCATGGAGGTCAAAGTTAAGGGGGATGTACTGTAGAGGTCACCGTTAAGGGGTAGGCTCTGTGAAGGTCACATTTAAAGGGATAGGCCACTGTACAGGTCACTTAAGGGGGTGGTCCACTGTGCCGGTCGCTAATAAGGGGGTAGGTCACTGTGCAGGTTGCTGATAAGGAAGAGGAACACTGTAGAGGTTACTTTTAATTGGGTGGGGAATTTTGGGGTAACTATTAAGGGGGCAGACTCTGTGAAGGTCACTGTTAAAGGGCTGGGCCACTGTGCAGTTCACTGTTAAGGGGGTGGTCCACTGTGCAGGCTGCTGATACGGGGCGGAGCACTGTAGAGGTTACTTTTAATTGGATGGGGCATTATGGAATGACTTAAGGGGAGGGCCACTGTAATGGTCAATTTTAAGGGGTGGTGGGGTACTGTAGAGGTCAATGTTAAGGGGGAGAGGTGCTGTAGAGGTCACTGTTAAGGGATGAGCTCTGTGAAGGTCACTGTTAAAGGGCTTTGCCAATGTGCAGGTCACTTAAGGGGGTAGGCCACTTTGCAGTTCACTGTTAAGGGGGGGGTCCACTGTGCAGGTCACTGATAAGAGGGCAGAGTACTGTAGAGGTTACTTTTAATTGGGTGTGGCATTTTGGGATAACTTAAGAGGGTGGGCCACTGAAGAGGTCACTTAAGGGGCAGGACACTTTGTAGATCAGTGTAAAGGGGGCAGGGCACTGCTGAGGTCACAGTTAAGCTGTGGAGTTTTGTGGAAGTAGGACCACAATTTATTTGACACATAGTAAAATCTCAACGACTAAAAAGATAATGAGAAAATATTAAAAAGATGAAAAAAGCAAAAAAAAAATATACATCTACATAATACACATGATTTGTACTCAAGTTCATATTAGTCCATTATGATATGGGTAAAACTGATGTCTGGTGTAAAAATGACGGGGAAGGATCTTCTATGTATACAATAGCAATATTGCCCAAATATCCTTTGGTAGTATTCACAGACACTAAAAGTCCAAATCCATTAAATTGATATTGTCGTATGTGGTGGTAACTCGATCTTATATATGTATTGGAAGTTAAAGGAATAGTTTATCCAAACTTTTAAATCGCAAGTATGCTTGAGCACAAAAAATCCATCATTGTAATGTGTCCAAGCCACAATCTCATATCGCAAGTACACTTGTGCACAAGAAAGTTCATTAATGATCCATGATATATATATATATATATATATATATATATATATATATATATAGCAATGTCACAGTCACAGCTCCGCAACAATCAGCAGTACAATCAATATTTATCCCCAGCAAGCACTTACTTACTTCTAATGTTTTTGCTGTTTTATCATGGATTCAAAACGCCAACAAAGTAACAGATATAGTTCCCTTACTCTGAGGGAAGCTCTCCTGAGTAGTATGGGGTTGTGCACTTACCCCTCCCCCCTCTGCTTGAGCGCTAGACAGGATGAACCTTACGAGGGCTTGTGCCGCAGCCAGTTAATATGTTGCGATTCCGCTGCTATTTCTTTCCAAGTAATTGATCTGCCTCGGGTTACAGTGCTTGGTCTTTATTATCGCTTCATTTAGTTCAGCAGCAGTGGGTTATCTCCAGGATAGGTGTCTCCATATGATTTCTCTTTAGGTCCGGACCATATTAAGAAAAATGTAAAAAAATAAATAAACTATTCTAACCAGACGCGTTTCGGAGCACTAGCTCCTTCTTCAGTGGGTTAAATATCAAGTGTGGCGTTATCTTCTTTTTTTGTATTCTTTTATTTAGAGCAAGCCATAAGTGGGCTGGATCCATTTGCAAGTGGGTCATATATATAACCCGTATATGCATCAATCTGTGTATATAATATCAATTTTCATTTTGGTTTATATACTTTTATATTCACCAGTACTCCACAGCATAATCACTCATTCATTCACGTATCACATTACACTCCAAATCTACGTTATATTTTTCTGTTCTTGCACCTATCATGCGGTTCCCCTGCGTTTTTCTATGTATATTGTTTCATTTAATACAATCCCCTTTATTGTGTGTATATTTTCTATTCTCTCTTCTATGCATAGCCTTATGTTGCAGTTTTTAACTTTTTCATATTCTCATATCTGCAGTATGGTTTTCATGTATTTTTTACTATATTTGCTTTAAAGGACCCTACGCCTGTTTAAGGATATAGATTCACATTCAAAATAACATACATAGTATTACTGGAACTGAAATAAAAATAAAAAAATATGAAAATATTGAAAATATAGTATTACTGGAACTCGAAGAAATAGTGGACATCACAAAGTCTTATCCGAACATGATAATAGATATTATGTAAAAAGACTGAGATGTACCATATCTTCAGAACGGTATTAAGATACAAAGACGGCGTTTCACCTCATGCTTTGCTGCTTGGACGGACAGTTGACTGCCTGAGATATCTAGTAGGGGAGGATAATCGATCATCGGGCTGAAGCACACGCACAATTGTTCAGTCGAGCATGCTCGCTCAACACTAATATTTGCACCAAACACATATAGTTTTTTTTAAGTTTTAAAAGAAAAAAAGTATTGTTTACACAATAAATGTATCGTCTAATCTCAAAACTGATCACTTTTTTATTTTTCATTCTATAGCAGTCTCGAAGCATGATTTTTTTTGCGGGATAACTTGTAATTTTTTGCAATTTGGTATCACTTTGGGGTAAATAACATTTTTTATAGCTTTTTATTTAGTTTTCCTTTGGAGAATAAGAAAAATACAGCAATTCTGGCAGGTTTTTTTTTTTAAGCATTCACCATACAGGACAAATTACATGTCACCAGTAGGCTCGGCCTGAGAGGCGTAGCCTGATGGAGATACACTGAAGACAGATGTGGGGCCTTGATTAGGCCTCAGACTGCCATGCCAAGCTATTGGCACTTCACAATGTCATTTGTGGGGTGCTGATGAAAGACAGAGTTAGCTTCCTTCCTCTAAACCACTTGGGTGACGCAGTTAGTATTGACTGTGGCACCTAAGGGTTTAAATGGCTTGGATCGGCACTTCTGCCAGTCTGGACCATTAGAGCAGGAATCTGGCTGTCATGTGAAAGCTGAGCCCTTACCTGGCCAACGTGCATGAGGCGGCAGTTCTTTCTGGCTCTGCCCCCCACTGAAAAGATGGTATGTCATGGCCAGTGTCATTGTCATCATCATCCTCTTCTCTGCCCCCACCTCTGACCCTACCTCCACTTCCTCCAGTGGCAGCTCTGCAACCTCATCCCCCATGGGAGTTTCTCCTTGCATGTCCCCAACAGCTGCAGTGTGAACAGCAAGACATGTTAGCTGTTCTTCTTCAGCCATTTAGTCCCTGCTGCATGAGCAGCAGTGTCTGTTCTAAGATAAATATGAGGGGGATGCGATCATTCATGCCCTAGTTGTTCCTACTGACAAATTGTGTGGCTCTTCGATGGGCTTCAGCACCTGACATGCGTCTCAGATGAGCTGCCATTGCCTAACCTCAAAACAGCACACGCTCCCTGCAGAGGTGGTCAGGTGCATAAAGAAATTGTTGACAGCTTTCTCATACAGACACTCTAGCATGTGCAATGAATTAAGTGGTCTAGCAGCAAACAGCTTTGTCACAGATGTCCACTTAAGAATGGTTGAAATGCGAAAAAAGTCTCCTGGACATTGCCAGCACTTTGCGCAAGCCAGTGTTCTTATTTACAAAGTGTTGCACAACTAGTTAATGATGTGTTCCATACAGGGAGCATGTGTTATTTCCCACAGGATAAGTGCAGCCACAATGTTGCAGCCAATTTCACTGGGGACAGGGGCATGGCCATGGTTAAGGAGGTGGAGGAGGCGGATAAATTCATGTTGTGAAAGCCAGCCTGAAACAAATGTGGGACAGTCAACAGCACTTGGCATTGATGTTTGGGGTGCTGTCTCATCGCTACAACAAAAAACAGACTCAGTGGGCCATGAAAGACATGTACTGTCACTGCCAGTAAGAGCGGCTCCAAATGTACAACGTGGCATGCACTTTGCCTCACAGCAACAACTGCAAGGAGCAGCCCATGCAGAGCGGGTGCCATCAGCTCCCTAATAGCAGCAGACACTACTAACTAGTATGGCAGCAACTGCCTTTCCCAACTGGTTCAGTACCTGACTAGAGGGACAGCCATACTGGACTTAGTATTAACCAATAGACCTGACAGAACAACAGATGTGCAGGTTGGGGGACACCTGGGAAATAGTGACCATAAAGTTATAACCTTCCAATTGTCATTCAACAGAGTGTTTCTTCAGGGAGGAAGAAAAAAACCAAACTTCAAAAAAGCTAAAGTTAGCCAACTAAGAGAGGCCATAGGCCTAATTAACTGGGACAAAGTCTTCAAAAATAAAAATGCAGCCACAAAATGGGATATTTTTATAAACATCCTAAAATCTAATTGTCAGAGGTACATACATTATGGGAATAAAAGGTTAAGGAACAAGAAAAAAAAACAATGTGGATAAATAGAACTGTAAATAAAGCAATAAATGACGGAAAAAAGGAGGGTAGTGAGGAAGCACTGAAAAACAGGAAAAAAAATAGAATATGTAAAAAAAACAAATAAAAGCAGCCAAACTAGAGACCGAGAGATTAATTGCCAAAGAGAGCAAAACTAACCCTAAAATGTTCTTCAATTATATAAATGGTAAAAAGTATAAATCTGAAAGTGTCGGCCCTTTACATAGTAATGAGGGAAGAGTTGCAGAAATATTTTTTATCTCCAATGTATTCACTAAGGAAAATAAACTGTCATATGAAATGCAGAATGTAAAAGTAAATTTCCCATTAAACGTGCCCTGTCTGACCCAGGAAGAAGTACATTGGTGTATTAAAAAGATTAAATAGACAAATCGCCAGGACCAGATGGCATACACCCCTGTATCTTAAGAGAATTAAGTAATGTCATAGCCAGACCCTTATTTCTGATAATAAAGGACTCTATACTGACAGGGAGTGTTCCACAGGATTGGCGCAAAGCCGATCTGGTGCCAATATTCAAAAAGGGTGGAAAAAAAGAGCCCGGAAACTATAGGCAGGTAAGATTAACATGTGTCGTGGGTAAACTGTTTGAAGGTTTTCTAAGAGATGCTATCTTGGAGTACGTCAATGAAAATAAGCAAATAATGTTATATCAGCATGGCTTCATGAGGGATTGGTCATGTCAAACTAATTTCATCAGTTTCTATGAGGAGGTAAGTTATAGACTTGACAACGACGAATCGATGGATGTTGTATATCTGGAATCCTCCAAAACATTTGACACTGTACAGCATAAAAGATTAGTATATAAAATGAGAATGCTTGGACTGGGAGAAAATGTCTGTATGTGGGTTATTAACTGGCTCAGTGATAGAAAACAGAGGGTGGTTATTAACGATACACACTCAGATTTGGTCACTGTCACTAGAGGGGTACCACAGGGGGCAGTATTGGGCTCTACTCTCTTCAAACTATTTATCAATGATCTTGTAGAAGGCTTGCATAGTAAAATATACATTTTTGCAGATGACACTAATCTGTGTAAAGTTATTGAAACGGAAGAGGACAGTATACTGCTACACATGGAGTACTTTGTACAGTTCTGGGCTCCTGTGAAAAAGGCAGACATAGCAGAGCTGGAGAGGGTTCAGAGGAGGGCAACTAATGTAATAACTGGAATGGATGGACTACAGTACCCTGAAATATTATCAAAATTAGGGTTAAGCACTTTAGAAAAAAGACAAGCCCGTAAGAGCCTGGAAGAAGCAGGAAACTCTTGTGGTAGCTGGCTGCCAGCTCTGTATGCCCACAAGATGGGGTGATGCTGCATCATGTGGTTTAATAGAACTGTGGTGCCTAAGCCTATGCTTGACTGCCCATTGCTTATTTTGTCTAGCACAGGGCAACGCTTCTGTCTTCCAGCAGTGTTGAAAAAAACTGCCAGATGGAATATACTCGCAGAGAGGTAGAGGCAGCCGTGCTTGGTTTACAGTGGCATACAAAAGTTTGGGCACCCTTAGTCAAAATTAGAGTTGAGCGAGCACCTGGATGTTCGGGTTCGAGAAGTTCGGCCGAACTTCACGAAAATGTACGGGTTCGGGATCTGAACTCGACCCGAACTTAACCCCGAACCCCATTGAAGTCAATGGGGACCCGAACTTTTGGGCACTAACAAGGCTGTAAAATAGCCCAGGAAATGGCTAGAGGGCTGCAAAGGGCAGCAAAATGTAGATAAATCCCCTGCAAACAAATGTGGATAGGGAAATGAATTAAAATAAAATAAAGTAAATAAAAATCAACCAATATCAATTGGCCTCTTGGAGGAGGAGGAGGTGGAATAGGAGGTTGGGATGGCGTCAGGTTGGAATGCTATGGAAGTTGAAGTTCTCATCACAGCCAAAAAAGATTCATGTCTGCCTGCAGTGCCACAGGCCTCATTTACAGACTCAGGGCCATGCCACCCGCAAAGAGGAGAGCAGTCCCGTAACAGCAACACAGGCCTCAGGTCAACCTACAATGGAACAGGCCATTATCATTTATGTAGGCCCCTGACACCCAGCCAGAGATGAGGTAATTTGACAGTAAAAAGAGTTTAATGTCTCCCACCAAGACAACAAGCAATTAAACAAAATATAGGCCACTGACACCCACACAATGGGGCGGTCATTAGACAGTAAAAAGAGTTAAATGTCTGCCACCAAGACAGCGAGCAAGTACGTGAAATTTAGGCCCCTGACACCCACACAATGGGGCCGTCATTTGACAGTAAAAAGAGTTAAATGTCTGCCACCAAGACAGCAAGCAAGTACGTGAAATTTAGGCCCCTGACACCCACACAATGGGGCGGTCATTAGACAGCAAACAAAGTTAAATGTTTGCCAACAAGACAGCAAGCAAGTACGTGAAATTTAGGCCCTGACACCCACACAATGGAGCGGTCATTAGACAGCAAAAAAAGTTAAATGTCTGCCCCCAAGACAGCAAGCAATGAAACAAAATTTAGGCGCCTGACACCCAGACAATGGGGAGGTCATTTTGCAGTAAAAAGAGTTAAATGTCTGCCCCTAAGACAGCAAGCAAGTATGTGAAAGTTAGGCCCATGACACCCAGACAGAGGAGAAAGGTCCCATAGCGGAAAAAGAGTCATCATGTTATCCACCACTGGAACAGGCCACTTTCAGATATGTAAGCCCCGGCACCCAGACATAGGAGAGAGGTCCCATAGCAGCAAAAGAGGCATTATGTCACCCACCAATGGAGAAGGCCACTTTTAGTATAATCAGTTTTTTTATTAGTTAACATATGAAATAGACAGTCAATAATAAATTGACTAAAAAACAAGTAAAAGCAAGTGAACGCAGTCACCAGTTGAAATTGGACATTGACATTACAATATAAGAGTGCAAAAAAAATATTAGCTGATAACGATAAGCAATAATATCCATCAGACAATCCTAAATATTTGCATTGCCAACCCAGATTGTGGCAACATGGGATGGGGCATCTGGGAAGAAGACATAGAAGCAGGTACGAAACCGCTATAGACACCAGGGCACCTGCTCAGGTGCTGCCAACCTGGCATCACACATTACACCCTTGTCCCATTGCATAAGAGAAAACAGTAACATCATGTCTGACTATTAGTTTGTGTCCTCATACATCATTAAATATCACCTTAATAAAAATCTTAGGTGAAACAAATACAATAAGAAGAAAGAAAAAAAAGTAAGAAGAAGAAATAAGGGGGGCAGGGGGCGTCACTCGAGTAGAGAGAAGAGCACTTCATAAATGCATGTCAAGATACATAATATGTGCTATTATGCCAAGGATCCCACGTGTCATTTCTCAAAGCCACATTTAGCATCGATGGGGGGAGCAACCTTTCATATCGGCATGTAGTATTCAGAGCATCTACCACTTCACTCACATCTGGGGGCTCCAATGCTTTCTAATGCCTTGTGATCACAAGTTTAGCGTGTATAAAAATGAGCCCAATTAAGCGTTGCAAGGAATGTGGATAAGAATCAATACCAATGAACAGCAATGCTAGTTCAGGGGACATGGGAATTAATATATGTGTGACCCTAGACATCATACGGAACACTCGGAGCCAATACCTAGCAATTTTTGGGCACGTCCATAAAACGTGGTACAAAGTGCCCACCTGGCCACAATGCCTCCAGCATTTACTCGAGGTCCCAGGATACATAAAACTAAGTTTTCTGGGAGTGAAATACCACCTGAGGAGAGTTTTTACGGCAGCCTCGCAATGTGTCACACATTTAAAGGCTGAGGAAGAGAATCTAGCCGCTGCTGCCCAAGCTTCTTCTGGAAAATCCTGATTCAGATCTCTCTCCCAGTGTTTCATGGCAGGTAATTTATTAAATTTATCTTTATTGCCTAAGAAGTTGTATATACGTCTAGTGCAGCTACTTCTTTCTCCCAATGGGGTTTGAAAAAGTCGCACTATTTCCACATGATAGGACATTTTATGCAAGTACAGTGTATCTAAACAATGCCTAATCCGAAGAAAGGACAAGAATTCCGAATTGGGTAGATTATATTCAAGATGTAGCTATTCAAAAGTCACAAAATGTGAACTATCATAAAGCTGGGTAGCCGACTGAATTCCATGGTCCCGCCATATAGACAGATTAATGTCACCAACCATCCCTTCAAGAGCAGAAATCGACACCAGTGAAAGGTCAGGGGTTGATTCGAGACCATGGGTGCAGTGAAATTGCTTCCAAATCAAACAGGCATGCGATATGGTCAAGAGAGTGTTATGAGAGACGACAGGCAAAGGGCCCCAAAGGCACTGACATAGCAAGTCTCTCAGCGTTAGTCTAGGAGAATATTGCTTTTCAATCCGCACCCAGGGCTTCGTCAACATGTCAACCCACCACTCCCTCAGAAAGGAGAGTCCTATAGATAGAAAATAATCTTTGACTGATGGGAGGCCTACGCCACCTACTCCCTTTCTTCTAGTCATGACATGGAGTGCTATTCTCGGCTTACCCGATTTCCATATATAAGAATTGACAAGCTTCTGGGCAGAGGTAAAAAAAGTTTGCGGAATCGTTATAGGGAGAGCTCTGAATACATATATCAACTTTGGCAATACCATCATTTGAAAGGCTGCTATACGGCCCTTCCACGACACTTCCTTCATCCTAAAACTATCAAAGTCTTTTTTCATGGTCGATAATAAGGGGACATAGTTGTTCTGATATGCAAGCGAGCAGGGGAATGATAAAGAGATACCCAGATATTGGATAGATTCTGATTGCCAGTCAAGGGCATACAGACCCTTTAGGTATCTTAATTCGTAATCTGGTATGTTGATAGGCAGAGCTTGAGACTTAGAATAGAGATGAGCGAACACCTGGATGTTCGGGTTCGAGAGGTTCGGCCGAACTTCCGGAAAATGTCCGGGTTCGTGATCCGAACTCAACCCGAACTTCATCCCGAACCCCATAGAAGTCAATGGGGACCCGAACTTTTGGGCACTAAAAAGGCTGTAAAAGACACCCACAGGGATAATATACCGCAATAAACGCATTGCGATTACAACTTTGAGCTAACGATCACCATGGGAACGCCTCCTCCAGTAGAATGTACTGTCGGATCTGAGAATTAAGTTGAAATCGCAATGCGATTCTTATATATTTGCTTAATCGCATTGCGATTTCAACTTAGCATTGCTAAATAATTCCATCCATATCGTTAACTTACTGAGTCAGTAAGTTAGCGAATATGAATGGAATTATTTAGCAATGCTAAGTTGAAACGGCAATGCGATTAAGCAGATATATAATAATCGCATTGCGATTTCAACTTAATTCTCACATCCGACAGTACATTCTACTGGAGGAGGCGTTCCATGGTGATCGGTAGCTCAAAGTTGTAATCGCAATGCGATTAGCAAATACATAAGAATCGCATTGCGATTCCAACTTTTAGTACTCAACTTTTAAAATCGTACACCACTTTAAGTTCCAAAGTTGCAATCGCGTTCGAATAGAACTTAAAGCTGTCTCTTAGTCAGTTTTAGTATTGGTGTGCTGTAATAGAAGTTACATTCGATGCCGAATATAACTTAGAGCAATACAGTCAACTTTACACTGTTAGTTTTATTATCGCGATAATACAACTATTCAAGAATCGTGTACGTGCGTCTGTACGTGTGTGCGTTACCTCGGACACTATTCTATTTTGCCAGCCACAGCTGAAACCACTGATTTATGGTATTGCTATTTTGGCAATTGAATTTAACCCCAGAAAATAATCTATCCTTTGCCAGACAGCAGACAGTATTATACTTGTCTAGCCAAAGCTGGAACACCAGATTTAGGGGATTGGTATTTGGGCAATTGTATTTAACCCTTAATAAAATATAGAAATTTCTTTCCTGAGTTTCTAGGGGTGACAATTAGCACAGCCAAGCCCCTGATGTAGGATATAGCCAAAAAAAAACTAGTATTGATGGATTGATGGACTTGGTGGCAGCTTCTTCTGGCGCACCACAAGTCACAAAATGGCCGCCGATCAACCCAGAAAATAAGTGACAGAAAAACGCTCTGTGCAGCCTAAAAACCAGCGAGCAAGTAACTAGCAGAAGTTCAATGATTCTCAGCTGTAAATTGATCCGTTCATTAGGTGCTGTTGCTGACTTTAACCTGCCTAATCTCGCCCTGATAGAATCTGCGTCCTCTCCCTACACTAATCAGAGCAGTGTGACGTGCGGCGCTACGTGACTCCAGCTTAAATAGAGGCTGGGTCACATGCTGCACTTGGCCAATCACAGCCATGCCATTAGTAGGCATGGCTGTGATGGGCTCTTAGGGCAAGAAGTAAAATGCTAACTGATTGGCTGCTGTGCAGCCCTTCAGAAAGCGGGAAGAAATCGACGAACACCGGACCCGAACCCGAACTTTTTTGAAAATGTCCGGGTTCGGGTCCGTATCACGGACACCCCAAAATTCGGTACGAACCCGAACTATTCTCGAACTGTTCGCTCAACACTACTCTCGGACAATCAAAAAATGAAAGAAAATAGTCAGTAAGCCCTAAAATGCATACAGGAGGAAGGGGTTAAATATATTTTTACTATGGAATTGCTTGTGGAAATTACTTTCAAGTGTAATGTTATCCTGATCAAATTTTAATGTATGTAAACAGCCAAGCTGATCAAATTTCCTTAACACCTTAATGACCGGACCATTTTGCATCTTCGTGAGCAGGCTGATATTTTGGAAATCTGAGCAGGGCTTAGAAGGAAAAGAGCACTGTATGGTTTTTGGAGGGCAGATATTACTGGACTAGATTTTAGGCACCATGTCAAATTTAAAGTGCCCCTAATGCACCCCTACAGTAGAAACTACCAAAAAGTGACCCCTTTTTGGAAATCACAGGATAAGGTGACAGTTTTATTGGTACTATTGTGGGATACATATGATTTTTGTATCGATCGATTTTACTATTTTTTATGAGGCTTGGTGACCAAAAAATGGCTGTTCTGTCACAGTTTTTATTTTCTGCTTTTAACAATGTTCGCCTGACAGGTTAAATCATGTACTATTTTTATAGAGCAGTTTGTTACGAACACGTCAGTACCAAATATGTCTATTTTTTTTGTTTTAGTTTACATAATAAAGCATTTTTTTTTAAAATAATGTTTTGTGTCTCCATTTTTTGAAAGACATATTTTATTATTTTTGGGGCAATTGTCTCATGTAGGGGCTAATTTTTTGCGAGATGAGGTGTCAGTTTGATTGGTACTATTTGTGCCTTTATTGGACTTTTTGATTGCTTCGCATTACGCTTTTTTTGATGTAAGGTGAAAAAAAATTCCTTATTTGCCACAGTTTTTTTTTTTTTTTCCGGCATTCACCTTCGAGGATAGATCATGTGATATTTTTATAGACCAGGATGTTATTGACGTGGTGATACCTAATATGTATATTTTATTTTGGTTTCAAAAGCATGTTTGAAAAAAAATAATAATATTTTTTTGTCTCCATTTTCTGAAAGCCATATTTTTTATTTTTTTGGCTATTGTCTTATGTAGGCGCACATTTTTTGCGGGATGAGGTGACTGGTACTATTTTGGGGTACATGTGACTTTTTTTTATCACTTTTTATAACATTTTTGGGGAAGTAAGTTGGGCAAAAGTGCAATTCCATCATAGTTTTTCTTTTTTTCTTTGTTTTTTAATGGCGTTCACTGTGCGGTGAATGTATCCTTTTATAGATCAGGTCAAACATGTGTAGTGCAATTTATTATTATTTATTTTTAACTTTTTTTTTATTTTTAACCAATTTTAAATGTGCGGATATGGAGAAAAATTTTTTTTTACTTTAAAAAAATATATATTTAAATACTTTTTAGAACCAGACCCGCTTGGTTCTTGAAGTTCCAGTGGCTCTGTTAGCTCTACAATACATTGGAGTACACTGTATAGTGTACTATAATGTATTTTCATTTACACTAAATCTGATCAGGCTTAGATACCATGGCAAGCCAGATGGCTGTGAAGGCATCCAGTTGCCATGATAGCCATCGGAGGTTGCTCCCTCCCTGTTAGCCTCTTTCATACAGCGATCCCTATGGACCACGCATGGAAGAGGTTAAACGGCTGACATCGGTGCCAGCACTTGTCAGAACTTTTGGATAAGAATTATAAGTCCAACTATAAGGCCTATCCAAGTTCTATGAAACAATATCTAAAGGAGCCATTTTGTTGATGTGGTATTGTGAAGAGCAGGGTCAGTTCATATACTTGGGACTAATGAATTACCACATAAAGATTAGAAGACATAGATACTCTTGTCTGGTTAAGTTTCAAAGTATTTGCATAGCTGTATGGTCAGGGACGTGGATATTCCAAAGTATGAATAACATAATATAATCGGGGAATGAGGTTTAGTTAATGCTAATGAATAGAAATGTATCTGGTGTTAATAGTTTATAATCAAATAATAGAATGTAGGATTTATATTATTAATGAAAATTGTATAAGGGTATCTAACTTGTAGTCTGGTATAGACAAATTCAGTGAATGTGTAGTAATAGTATTTCTGTTTAATGTTACATTGTATGGTCGAACCAGTGTGGATAATAGCTGTTCATGGATTTATTTACATAGGTGGTTAAGTGTAAACATTGAGTCTTCTCCGAAACAATGGTTCTAGTGTTACACTGTGTATTCTGGATTACTGAGGTCTGATTAAGAGACTAAGAAAATAGTAAGTGTTTGAACAGATAATAGATCCATTGTTTGGGAGTGAAAGAATACCCCTATTTAATTAACAAAGGGATGCATGGGAAAGAACCAGTTTTGGGCCAAAACATTTAAATGGAGCATTAGTGCCAACTAGTGTTAAGACAAGGTTAAGGTCTTGATTACGTAATCAGAGGGGGAGGTCTTCCGATAGAAAACAAACCCCTCTGATGATGTCACTAGTCAATGAGCAGACCAAAACAAACCCTTTAAAAATAAGATAAAAAGGTGTGGGGAGAGAGAAAAAAAGAGACAGGAGGTCATAGGAGGACAGAGGAGACCAGACGAGATCCAATACCCTACAGGACATCTTTGATCAGCTATTTTAGCCAATTTATCCAGCATTGGAGACGGCTGTAAGGAAATTGGACCCTTCGCTAGGTACCCCTGGTACCGGACTCCAGTGGTCAGCTTGGATTAATTCTTACTGGTACCAGGAGAGATATCTCTCAGTAGCAAACAAATGACAGACACACCGGTATCACTGAGAAACACTCTAACTTTATTGAGGGTGGGGTAACATATATATAGCAAGGGGGAGAAGGAGAATCAACAACCAATAAGATGAAGATACTCGTACTATATGAAAAGTTACTGTTACAAAGAAATTGACCTTTGCTACATTTCTTAGAAGTCAGGAACAAGAGAAAAATAGCGGGATGCAGCCAGAACATCCACAGCTCAAGGCCTCAGATGCATAGCTTACAGTGTTACCCCTTCAATCCCCTCTTAGAACCATTTAATTTTCTTATAATATGGTTTTTATGCTTTTTCTTCTTTTCTCTATACACCACCAAGTATTCCCGATACCCCTCTGGGGAATGGGCATCTGAATCGGAGGTTAAAGCCTCATAAAAGGACATATTGGTCATGCCCTAATAAGCATTTTCTTTACACAGGGTATGACACACAAAGCAACTACAGCTATCATTATAATAGCAATAGGAATCATGAGGCCTATTTGCACAATTGCCCGTTTCCAGTTACTAAACCATCCAAAGTAGTTCATGAATTGTTTAATCCTGAATTTTGTTTTAATTCACCTGACAAGTCTTCTAATTTTTGTATGGCTACTGTCACCTTACCATTTGGACCAGTATTATTGGGTGGGGATGAAAGTGCAACATGAGGTGGGATCAACCAGCACCTTACACGCACCACCTTTTTCTGCCAGTATCATGTCTAGCACCATCTGTGGCGAAACCAACCTCGCCACTGGGCATTGGAGAAGACTGCTGGACCGCCTACTCCCCTGCGACTAAGGTCCCTGGGCATATTGGATTTTAAAGTTACTGTTTCTTCCCCTTGGACTGTTAACTGGAACAGAACCCCTGTTATTGCCGAAAAAAAACATTTGTCCATCCAGTTCGGCCTGTTTCCTACAAGTTGATCCAGAGGAAGGCAAAAAACCCCTGTGAGGCAGAAGCCAATTTTCCCCACTTAAGGGGACAGAAATTCCTTCCCGACTCCAATCAGGCAATCAGAATAACTCCCTGGATCAACGACCCATCTCAAGTAGCTGTAACTTGTAATATTATTACACTCCAGAAATAAATCCAGTCCCCTCTTGAATTCCTTTATTGTACTCACCATCACCACCTCCTCAGGCAGAGAGTTCCATAGTCTCACTGCTCTTACAGTGAAGAATCCTTTTCTATGTTTGTGTACAAACCTTCTTTCCTCCGGACGCAGAGGATGTCCCCTCGTCACAGTCACAGTCCTGGGGATAAATAGATGATGGGACAGATCTCTGTACTGACCCCTGATATATTTATACATAGTTATTAGTTCTCGCCTCAGGCGTCTTTTTTCTTAAGTGAATAAACCTAATTTTGATAACCTTTCAGGGTACTGTAGATCCCTCATTCCAGTTATTACTTTAGTTGCCCTCATCTGAACCTTCTCCAGCTCTGCTATGTCTGTCTTGTTCACATGAGCCCAGATTTGTACACTGTACTCCATGTGTGGTCTGACTAGGGATTTGTAAAGTGGTAGGACTATGGTCTCATCACGGGCATCTATGCCCCTTTTGATGCAACCCATTATCTTATTGGCCTTGGCAGTAGCTGCCTGACACTGGTTTTTGCAGCTTAATTTGCTGTTTATTAAAATTCCTAGATCCTTTTCCATGTCAGTGTTACCAAGTGTTTTACCATTTAATATGTACGGGTGACTTGCATTATTCCTTCCCATGTGCATAACTTTACATTTGTCAGTGTTAAACCTCATCTGCCATTTTTCTGCCCAAGCCTCCAATCTATCCAGATCCCTCTGTAGCAGAAAACTGTCCTCTTCAGTGTTAATTACCGTATTTTTCGCCCTATAAGACGCACCGGCCCATAAGATGCACCTAGGTTTTTGGCGAGGAAAATCAGAAAAAAAATATTTTTTACCAAAAGGTGTGCTTTTGGTGGGTTTTGAACGAATGCTGGTCTGTACATGACACTATTATGGTGGATCTATATATGACGCACTGTTATGGGGGATCTGTGGGTGACACTGTTATGGGGGATCTGTGGATGACACTGTTATGGGGGATCTGTGGATGACACTGTTATGGGGCATCTGTGGATGACACTGTTATGGGGGATCTGTGGATGGCACTGTTATGGGGGGATCTGTGGATGGCACTGTTATGGGGGGGATCTGTGGATGGCACGGTTATGGGGGGGGATCTGTGGATGACACTGTTATGGGGGGTAGCTGTGGATGGCACTGTTATGGGGGAGGTGTGGATGGCACCGTTATGGGGGGAGCTGTGGATGGAACTGTTATGGGGGGGGATCTGTGGATGGCATTGATATGGGGAGGGGATCTGTGGATGGCACTGTTATGGGGGGATCTGTGGATGACACTGCTATAATATGTGTCATCCACAGATCCCCTGTATAACAATGTCCCCTAATACACCGGGCCCTGCTGCTCTGCATAGTATTTCTAAACAGCAATGCTTAAGTTCTTAATAGGTTTAACTAAAGCTGTGATCTCTCATTTATTATAACTTACAAGAAATCCTCCGTAGCAGGCAGAGCGGCTGGCTGGGTTACGTCACTCACTGGCGTTGCACGCCTGCTTGCCTGCTTCATTCATAAAGTAGGCGGAGCAGGCATGCAACGTCAGTGAGTGACGTAACCCAGCCAGCCGCTCTGCCTGCTACGGAGGATTTCTTGTAAGTTATAATAAATTAGAGATCGCAGCTTTAGTTAAACCTATTAAGAACTTAAGCATTGCTGTTTAGAAATACTATGCAGAGCAGCAGGGCCCAGTGTAAGTACAGTGACTGCACTGGGCCCGCCGTAAGTTGCCGGCCTCCAGCCCCTCCTCCTTCCCCGCTCATATATCGCAGCCTGCGATGCTGGAGCACCGCAGGCTACAATGTAAATTGTCAGCATTCGCCCCATAAGACGCAGGAGCATTTTTCCCCCACTTTTGAGGGGGGAAAAGTGCGTCTTATGGGGCGAAAAATACGGTACTTTACACAGTTTAGTGTCATCTGCAAAAAAAGATATTTTACTGTGCAGGCCTTCTACAAGATCAGTAATAAATATATTTAAGAGAATAGGGCCAAATACTGACCCCTGAGGTACCCCACTAGCTACAGTGACCCAATCTGAGTATCTACCGTTAATAACCACCCTCTGTTTTCTGACACTTAGCCAGTTACTTACCCACATACAGACATTTTCTCCCAGTCTGAGCATCCTCATTTTATATACTAACCTTTTATAAGGTACGGTGTCAAATGCTTTGGAGAAGTCCAGATATATGACATCCATTGATTCGCTGCTGTCAAGTCTAGAACTTACCTCCTCATAGAAGCTGATTAAATTCATTTGGCATGATCCCTCATGAAGCCATGCTGATATGGCGTGTTTTGCTTATTTTCATTGAGATACTCCAAAATAGCATCTCTTAGAAACCCTTCAAACAGTTTACCAACAATAGATGTTAAACTTACCGGCCTATAATTTCCAGGCTCTGTTTTTGGACCATTTTTGAATATTGGCACCACATTTGCTATGCGCCAATCCTGTGGAACATTCCCTGTCAGTATAGAGTCCATAAATATCAGAAATAAAGGTCTGGCTATGATATCACTTAATTGTTTTTTGCTCCATGTATTTCTACCCACAGTGACTCCACATGTTCATGTCCCTCAGAGATGTATTCTCGAATTACGGGATTTAGACACAACTTCACATAGAGGCAGACCCCTCCACCTCTCCGGTTTTGACGATCCTTTCTAAACAGATTGTAACCTTTTATATTAACTGCCTAGTCATAGCTATCATCCAGCCATGTTATTCCCACTATGTCATAGTCCTCCTCACACATCACTAATTCCAGTTCACCAGTCTTGTTAGTCAGGCTTCTGGCATTAGTATATATAGATTTGACAGGTTTATGTGTATTTTTTACCCTACATCTTTCATTCTGAGCTGTTCTAGTCCCCCCTTCCATTCCACCCCCAGTCACACTACCTCGCCCCTGGTCTCTATCTGCACTATCCTCCCCTCCTATAATGTAATTACCCTCCCCCCACTCCCTAGTTTAAACACTCCTCCAACCTTCTAGCCATCTTTCTCCCCAACACAGCTGCCCCTTCCCCATTGAGGTGCAGCCCGTCCCTACGATAGAGCCTGTAGCCGACAGAGAAGTCAGCCCAGTTCTCCAGGAACCCGAACCCCTCCTTCCTACACCAGTTCTTGAGCCACTTGTTAACCTCCATAATCTCCCGCTGCCTTTCTTGTGTGGCTCGTGGTACAGGCAGTATTTCAGAAAATACTACATTTGAGGTCCTTGCCCTAATCTTTTGACCCAAAACCCTGAAATCATTTTTAAGGACTCTCCACCTTCCTCTAACTTTGCCACTGGTTCTGATATGGACCATGACCGCTGAATCTTCTCCAGCCCCTCCCAGTAATCTGTCAACCCGATCCGCGATGTGTCAAACTCTAGCGCCAGAAAGACAGCACACTGTTCGTCGATCACGATCTTTGTGACAGATCGCCCTATCTGTACCCCTAATAATTAAGTCTCCCACTACCAGCACCTGTCTGGCCTGCCCTGCTCTCCTGGTCCCCTGCTTACTGGAGCTGACATTCCCCTGACTGCCAGAGGAGGTGTCCGGCTGCAGCAGTGCCGTCCCTGAACTGTCATCCCCCTCATCTGCCAACCGTGCACCCTCTCTCCAGCGGCAGACTAGCCCACCAAGGGGGGATGATAAGCCCCACACTGGTGCAGATGGGACCGTGGTCTCTGCGCCCAAGTTACAGGGAGTACGGACAGTCGGTCCTGCTCCCCAGTCGCAGAGAATTCTACCGGGAGGGGAGAGCCTCGTTCCCCCTCTGCAGCGGCAGCCTAGCCCACCAAGGGGAGATGATAAGCCCCACACCGGTGCAGATGGGACCGTGGTCTCTGTGCCCAAACCACAGGGGGTAGGGACGGTCGGCCCTGTCCCCCAGCAGCAGGACTGTATATCCAAAGGGGAGACAGCCTGTCTTCCCCTCCAGCAGCAACACCAGGTCCAGAGGAAGGAGCGTACTAACCCTTCTCCTCAGCTGGGCTCCAACCAGGCTACTCCCGTGGTAGCACTGGCACCAGGCCAGAGTACCGCTGGTCTCTACCCACTAAGCAACCCACCAATCCGGAAGGCTAGTACCCCCCAGAGCCGTGGTGGAGCCCATGGACATGGACAAGCTACCCAGTACCCCAGGTGCAGTAACCAATTCTTGTGGGTGGGCCACTCTGTTGATTATGTTTTGTGGGTGGGTTGCTGGACTAACCCAGGCACTGACCGACAGGAGGTCAGATACTTCGTTAGTCTGTTTGGGAAAGGGGAGAAATGTGGCGAAACCAACCTCGCCACTGGGCATTGGATAAGACTGATGGACCGCCTCCTCCCCTGCGACTATGGCCCCTGGGCATATTGGATTTTAAAGTTACTGTTTCTGCCCCTTGGACTGTTAACTGGAACAGAACCCCTGTTATTGCCTGGATTCATAACTTTTATTTTGTTGATTGTATCACAGGCAATGTCATTGTGTTGTGGATTGTATCACAGGCAATGACATTGTGTTGTTGATTGTATCACAGACAATGGCATTGTGTCGTTGATTGTATCACAGACAATGTCATTGTGGTTGTTAAATGTACATTGATGAATGGGTTCTGTTTAAAATGTGAAACTGTAAACGACTGGCTGCTATGTTTATGTCCGCAGTTCCCAACAAGGTCCACGTGGGTGGTAACCTTGTTGGAAAATGTGTATAAATGGAAATGCTTGTGTGGTCATTAAAGAGTTCCTGCTTGACCCTCAAATCGAAGTGTCGTCTCAATATAGGGGGGATTTATTGTATGCTGTTCCAGTTTGACTGCTAGGAGTGTAAACCTATTCTTATGGTTTTTCCTATTCGGCTGTTTACCACATTCATATGCTTCTCCGATTTGGTGGTTGTGGTATCGGCTAGAGTGCTTGGAATCCTCAAGAAGCACTAGGAGCATCCTTCAACGGAGGTACCCAGTCGGGGTGCCCGTCGATCCATTACATTTATTCTGGAATGTCATAATAGAATCAGCCTGCAATTAATCCGCTACCCCTTGTAAAGCATATCTTGTATAGTTAACAAACCTTTGTTGATTATAGTAGATATAATTAATCCATTCTACATTTTTATTTACAGTGATAATAGAAATGATGGATTCAAAACCAGCGGCTACTTGATCCCTGGCCTTGAATTAATTGGGGACCCGTCTTAGAACCTCTATAGCGTCTATGTACACATGTGGGTCAAAGCTCGATTTAAGTGTCCGTTTTGCCCTTAAGTTTACCTTTTCCTTGAGGAGTTCCGACTTTTCAAAGATATGCGTGTTCATGATAGCTTTGGCTAAGGCACATTCCCCTTGCCAATTTCCTTCTAATCTGGATCTTATCTTTCTATCTCCACATATCCAGTACATACCTGATTTTGAGTTAGTGATTGATTGGTAGTACTATAATTGGCACAATACCCTTTAGTAAAATTTCCCAGCTGTCTACCTGAGCTGTCTACCTGTGTTTCCACCTGTGTAACGTGTAATTTCCTGGATATGTGTGTATACCAGCCCCAGGGTGAGGGGTCTTTGCTGCAAGAGGGTATTTCTGTTTCCAAATAGATTGGTTACTAGTTAGCAAATACAGTTGTGTTAAAAATTATTGTGTTCAGAATTAAATCTTACAAGGACTTTTTAAAGAACCAAATGCAACTAAAATGACATCAATTGTTTTTGTAATACAGTATTAAATGTTTTTTTGCATTGACACAATTATTCAACCCCTTAAAGACTACCACTCTTCAAGTGTTTTTGATCAGGTATTGAAAACACCAGTGGATGTCAAGGAGCAGCAATCAATTAAAATGACTGTGATACTCAGCTCCTTCTAGACATTTACTGGTGTGTTTACAAACATGGTGAAGTCAAGAGAATGGTCCAGGAAGACAAGAGAAGAGGTGATTTCTCTTCACAGGAAGGGCAATTGCTATAAGAAGATTGCAAAGATGTTAAACATACCAAGAGACACCATAGTAAGCATCATTTGCAAATTCAAGGCAAAGGGCACTGTTGAAACGCTACCTGGTCGTTGCAGAAAGAAGATGCTGACTTCGACTGCTGTGCGCTACCTGAAGTGCAAAGTGGAGAAAAGTCCCCATGTGACTGCTGAGGAACTGAAAAAAGATTTGTCAGATGTGGGTACTGAAGTTTCAGCTCAGACAATAAGGTGCACACTGTGTAATGAAGGCCTCCATGCCAGAACTCCCAGGCTCACCACCTTGCTGTCTCCAAAGAATAAGAAGAGTCGACTGCAGTATGACAAAAGTCATGTGGACAAACCACAAAAGTTTTGGGATAGTGTTCTGTGGACTGATGAAACAAAATTAGAACTGTTTGGGCCCATGGATCAACGCTATGTTTGGAGGAGGAAGAACAAGGCCTATGAAGAAAAGAACACCTTGCCTACTGTGAAGCATGGCGGGGGGTCAATCATGCTTTGGGGCTGTTTTGCTTCTACAGGTACAGGGACGCTTCAGCGTGTGCAAGGTACCATGAATTCTCTTTAGTACCAGGAGATATTGGATGAAAATGTGATGCAGTCCGTCACAAACCTGAGGCTTGGGAGCCTTTCAACAGGACAATGATCCCAAGCATACCTCCAAGTCCACTAGAGCATGGTTGCAGATTAAAGGCCGGAACATGTTGAAGTGGCCATCGCAGTCACCAGACTTAAATCCGATTGAGAACCTCTGGTGGGACTTAAAGAAAGCAGTTGCAGCACGCAAGCCTAAGAATGTGACTGAACTGGAGGCTTTTGCCCATGAAGAATGGGCGAAGATACCCGTAGATCACTGCAAGACACTTGTGTCAAGCTATGCTTCACATTTAAAAGCTGTTATAACTGGAAAAGGATGTTGCACTAAGTACTAAGATTGAATGCCACTTGGGGGTTGAATAAAACTGATAATGATGTGAGCACAGAAAAGACAATTGTGGTTATTTCATTATAAATGTTATGTTATATTTGTCTGACTTACAAGTGCCTCTTTGATTTAACTGTAACCAAGATGACTGAAATAATCAAAATCAATGTCAAACTGTCCAAAACACTCAATTTCAGTGGGGGTTGAATAATTTTGAACACAACTGTAGCTGGAGAAAACATTCCTCTATATTAGAAGGGAGTGAACCAAGGGTGAATATAAGAGAAGAGAATAAAAATTAACATAATAATCACAGGAGTAAAAGGAAGAAAAGAGAAGAAACAGAAGGGGAATAGGAGAGGAGTAAAGAAGTAAGGGGGAGGAAAAGAAGGAGAGAGAGAGGGAGAAAAGAAAAAAGAAAAAAAAAATGAAAAAAAAAGAGAAAGAAAGGCAAGTGGTGCGAAAAGGGGAAGATAAGAGGAAAAAAAAGGAAAATAGAGGAAGGGAAGGAAGAAAAGAAGGAAAGTAAAGAGAAAAAAGGGGAAAAAAAGGGAAAGAAAGAGAACAATATAAAGCCCTTAAAGAGTCTTTAAAAACTAAAGGAAAGAGGGGGGAAAAAAATGGCCCCAAAGCGGCGGTCAATTGACTCCTCTGGCACAAAGCTGGGGTCTAAGACTCCTGAGAGTAAAATCGATAAGTTTCTGAAATCTCCCTCCCTAAATGAAAAGGGTTTACTTAAACTGAAACAGTGTGCCAATCCTAAGAAAACTGTTAAAATTCCCCAAGCTGAAGAACTATCTGAGGATGGTTCATCAAAGGCAGGCCAGGAAATAGGAGAGGAAGGTCTCCTGCTACAAACAGAAATTGAACATGACCCCTTAGTTCTGGAAAAAATCCTGTGCGCTGTAAAAAACAATGGCACCCTAGTGCAAGGGATGTCCACTCAATTGGGGTCAATGCAGAGCGACATATCCTTAATAAGAGAAGACCTGGCAAAAATCCGCGATCGAGTTCTTAATGTGGAAAAGACGGTCGAGTCTCTGCAATCTGATATGGACATGTTTAAATCTAAGACTCTGTCACTCGCTTCAGAAAATCACTTATTACAAAATAAACTGGAGGATTTGGAAGACAGATCAAGGCGGAATAATATCCGCATAATCGGATTTCCAGAAGGAGTTTAGGGACGGCAGCTAGTGGAACAACTTAAGGATGTGATTCTGAAAAATCTTGGCAGCGAACACTTCTCCTCTATGTTCCAAATAGAAAGAGCCCATCGGATTCCAGGAGGGAAATCTATTCCAGGGAGGCCGCCTCGAGCAATCTTAATGAAACTGCTAGTGTCCATGGATAGAGACATGATATTGAGAAGAGCAAGAGAATGTACACCTATTGAACATCAGGGTACTAAATTGCTTTTCTTCCCAGACTTTTACTGGCAGACTCAGGAAAAAAGAAGAAGCTTTGGCGTCTAAGGACATTAAATATTCCTTACAGTATCCAGCGAAATTAAGAGTGATTTATAATGGGACTTCCCAATTTTTATAAAAACCACAACAGCGCTGGATTGGATGGAGCAACTGGGCATATGAAACTTTGCAACATTGTGATGGAGGGGAGGTGGGGCTAGTTGAGGGGGAGAATGGCCAGAAGGTAGAGGTTCGCTGACTAGATCAGGTGGACCAATAGAGAGGGGGGGAGGGTATCCACCTTGCAGGAAAGGGTTTTTTTTTTTCTTCCCCCGCTTTAATTGATGTCTATTAGAATTGTTTCCTGGAATGTTAGAGGTCTTGGGGAAAGGGTTAAAAGGCAAGCTATTATGGATGCAGTAAAAAGATATCTTCCTGCAATTATTTGCATAGTAGAAACCCATCTTACCAAAGAGACCGTGACCCGTTTGATGACGGGATGGCACTCTCAATCCTACCACTCCACTTTTAGCAGTGCCTCTAGGGGCGTTTCGGTTCTGATTCATAATTCTGTAGATTTTATCTTGATAGAATCATATATAGATGATCAGGGCAGATTTATCTTTTTGTATGGTAAGCTCTATGGCTATAGCTATATTCTCGCTTTTTTTTACATACCTCCGCCATTCTCGATGTATCCACTTACCCAACTACTGCTTTTTTTGGAAAATAGACCAGAATGTTGGCTTGTTCTGATGGGAGATTTTAACGCTGTTATGGATCCTAAAAAGGACAGACTGACGTTAGATGCAGACTTGGGGAGGAACATTTGTAATTCTCCACTGCCCCAGTTTTGTTCGGAGGTTGGAGTGGTGGATATATGGGAATATCTTGGCAGAGGAAAGAGAGTATTCTCCTGTGTTAGCAGGGGTGGTAGAGCAATGTCCAGGATTGACTTAGCACTCACCAATGAGAGTAACTTGAACAACATTAGAAGGATACGATATGGAGTAAGAACAGTCGCAGACCATGCACCCGTATTGATTGAGGTTCGCACTGGGGAGAATAAGGACAATAGGGGGCTTGGATTCAAGCTGAATCTATACTGGTTTACCATTATGGACAACCACCAGTCTACTAAACTACTTATATCCTTCTTTTGGGAGGTGAATCTCCCCTCTGCTAACATCAACTCAGTATGGGATGCCCTGAAAGCATATTTGAGGGGGGTCTTTATAAGCGATATTGCCGCAGTAAGGAGAACATTTAAGAAAAAAGAGGAGGAACTGATTAAGACTGTGGCATTTACAACAGAGCGATTTATTAGACAACCTGCTGAACATAACAAGGAAGAGATGCAGAAGGCTAGCTGCTCTCTGGAAGAATATGTAACCGAGAAGGCTAACCATAGAGTATTTTTTAAGGGACAAAAGTATTTTTCGGAGTCTGGACGCCCTGGCAAGCTCTTAGCCAGAATAATTACACAACAGGACAAAAAAAAGAAAGCTATTACTTTGATTCGCAATTTAGATGTAGAGATGAGCGAACACCTGGATGTTCGGGTTCGAGAAGTTCGGCCGAACTTCCCGAAAATGTTTGTGTTCGACCCGAACTTTATTCCGAACCCGAACCCCATTGAAGTCAATGGGGACCCGAACTTTTAGGCACTAAAAAGGCTGTAAAATGGTCCAGGAATGTGCTAGAGGGCTGCCAAAGGCAGCAAAATGTAGGTAAATCCCCTGCAATGTGGATAGGGAAATGAATTAAAATAAAATAAAATAAATAAAATTTAACCAATATCAATTGGAGAGAGGTCCCACTGCAAGGAATCATGCGTCATATCACTCAACACTGGAGAAGGCCACTTTCAGTTATTTAGGCCCAGCACCCAGACAGAGGAGAGAGGTCCCACAGCAAGGAATAAGGCGTCATATCACCCACCACTGGAGAAGGCCACTTTCAGTTATTTCGGCCAGCACCCAGACCAAGGAGAGAGGTCCCACAGCAAGGAATCATGCGTCATATCACCCACCACTGGAGAAGGCCACTTTCTGTTATTTCAGCCCAGCACCCAGACCGAGAATACAGGTCCCACAGCAAGGAATCATGCGTCATATCAGCCACCACTGGAGAAGGCCACTTTCAGTTATTTAGGCCCAGCACCCAGACCGAGGATACAGGTTCCACAGCAAGGAATCATGCGTCATATCACTCAACACTGGAGAAGGCCACTTTCAGTTATTTAGGCCCAGCACCCAGACAGAGGAGAGAGGTCCCACAGCAAGGAATCATGCGTCATATCAGCCATCACTGGAGAAGGCCACTTTCAGTTATTTCGGCCAGCACCCAGACCGAGGAGAGAGGTCCCACAGCAAGGAATCATGCGTCATATCACCCACCACTGGAGAAGGCCACTTTCAGTTATTTCGGCCCCACCACCCAGACAGAGGAGAGGTTCATTCAACTTTGGGTTGCACCGCAAGATCATGTTAAAGTTAAAGAAATGAGGATTCAATAAAGAAGTGCCCCGGAGTACAAGAATACATGGTTGAGGGGGAGGCAGTTATAAATGTCTATTTTGCACAAGGGAGGGACAGGTCCTGTGGTATCCATGCCTGGTTCATTTTTATGAACGTCAGCTTGTCCACGTTGGCTGTGGACAGGCGGCTGCGTTTGTCAGTAATGACGCCCCCTGCCGTGCTGAATGCATGTTCAGACAAAACGCTGGCCGCCAGGCAGGCCAGCCCCTCCAAGGCATAAAATGCTAACTCTCGCCACGTGGACAATTTGGAGACCCAGAAGTTGAATGGGGCCGAACCATCAGTCAGTACGTGGAGGGGTGTACAGACTTACTGTTCAACCATGTTAGTGAAATGCTGCCTCCTGCTATCACGTTCCGTATCAGGTGGTGGTGCAGTTAGCTGTGGCGTGGAGACAAAACTTTTCCACATTTCTGCCATGCTAACCCTGCCCTCACAGACACAGCCGTGACACAGCTGCGTTGGCGACCTCTTGCTCCTCCTCTGCCTTCTTCTTGGGCTTCCACCTGTTCCCCTGTGACATTTGGGAATGCTCTCAGGAGCGCCTCTACCAGCGTGCGCTTGTACTTGCGCATCTTCCTATCACGCTCCAGTGCAGGAAGTAAGGTGGGCACATTTTCTTTGTACCGGGGATCCAGCAGGGTGGCAACCCAGTAGTCCGCACACGTTAAAATGTGGGCAACTCTGCTGTCGTTGCGCAGGCACTGCAGCATGTAGTCGCTCATGTGTGCCAGGCTCCCCAGAGGTAAGGACAAGCTGTCCTCTGTGGGAGGCGTATCGTCATCGTCCTCCGTATCCCCCCAGCCACGCACCAGTGATGGGCCTGAGCTGTGTCGGGTGCAACCCCGCTGTGAACCTGCTTCATCCTCGTCCTCCTCCACCTCCTCCTCATCCTCCAGTAGTGGGCCCTGGCTGGCCACATTTGTACCTGGCCTCTGCTGTTGCAAAAAACCTCCCTCTGAGCCACTTCTAGCAGACTGGCCTGAAAGTGCTAAAAATGACCCCTCATCCTCCTCCTCCTCCTCCTGGGCCACCTCCTCTTCCATCATCACCCTAAGCGTTTTTTTCAAGGAGACATAGAAGTGGTATTGTAACGCTGATAACGGTGTCATCGCCACTGGCCATGTTGGTGGAGTACTCAAAACAGCGCAACAGGGCACACAGGTCTCGCATGGAGGCCAAATCATTGGTGGTGAAGTGGTGCTGTTCCGCAGTGCGACTGACGCGTGCGTGCTGCAGCTGAAACTCCACTATGGCCTGCTGCTGCTCGCACAGTCTCTCCAGCATGTGCAAGGTGGAGTTCCACCTGGTGGGCACGTCGCATATGAGGCGGTGAGCGGGAAGGCCGAAGTTCCGCTGTAACGCAGACAGGCGAGCAGCGGCAGGATGTGAACGCCAGAAGCGCGCACAGACGGCCCTCACTTTATGCAGCAGCTCTGACATGTCGGGGTAGTTGTGAATGAACTTCTGCACCACCAAATTCAGCACATGCGCCAGGCAAGGGATGTGCGTCAAACCGGCTAGTCCCAGAGCTGCGACGAGATTTCACCCATTATCGCACACCACCAGGCCGGGCTTGAGGCCCACCGGCAGAAACCACTCGTCGGTCTGTTGTTCAATACCCCGCAACAACTCCTGCACGGTGTGGGGCCTGTCCCCCAAACATATGAGTTTCAGAATGGCCTGCTGACGTTTACCCCGGGCTGTGCTGAAGTTTGTGGTGAAGGTGTGTGGCTAACTGGATGAGCTGGTGGAAGCAGAGGAGGAGGAAGCCGAGTAGGAGGAGGAGGCTACAGGAGGCAAAGAATGATGCCCTGCGATCCTTGGCGGAGGAAGGACGTGCGCCAAGGAACTCTCCGTCTGCGGCCCAGCCGCCACTACATTTACCCAGTGTGCAGTTAGGAAGATAAAGCGTCCCTGGCCGTGCTTACTGGTCCACGTATCTGTGGTTAGGTGGACCTTGCCACAGATGGCGTTGCGCAGTGCACACTTGATTTTATCGGATACTTGGTTGTGCAGGGAAGGCACGGCTGTCTTGGAGAAGTAGTGGCGGCTGGGAACAACATACTGTGGGACAGCCATGGACATCAGCTGTTTGAAGCTGTCTGTGTCCACCAGCCTGAATGACAGCATTTCAAAGGCCAGTAGTTTAGAAATGCTGGCATTCAGGCACAGGGCTTGAGGGTGGCTAGGTGGGAATTTACGCTTTCTCTCCAAGGTTTGTGAGATGGAGAGCTGAATGCTGCCGTGTGACATGGTGGAGATGCTTGGTGACGCAGGTGGTGTTGTCGGTGGCACATCCTCTGTTTGGTGGGCGGCAGGTGCCAACATTCCTCCCGAGGCGGAGGAAGAGGCCGAGGCAGCAGCAGAAAAGAGAGCAGGGGGAGCCAGAGTGAGTTCCTTGCTTTTAAGGTGTTTACTCCACTGCAGTTCATGCTTTGCATGTAGATGCCTGGTCATGCAGGTTGTGATAAGGTTTAGAACGTTAATGCCTCGCTTCAGGATCTGATGGCACAGCGTGCAAACCACTCGGGTCTTGTCGTCAGCACATTGTTTAAAGAAGTGCCATGCCAGGGAACTCCTTGAAGCTGCCTTTGGGGTGCTCGGTCCCTGGTGGCGGTGGCCAGTAGCAGGCAAACTCTCTTGGCGGCTGGTCTGCTTTTGCCCCCTGCTCCCTCTTTTGCTACGCTGTTGGCTCGGTCTCACCACTACCTCTTCCTCTGAACTATGAAAGTCAGTGGCACGACCTTCATTCCATGTGGGGTCTAGGACCTCATCGTCCCTTGCATCGTCTTCCACACAGTCTTCCTCCCTGACCTCCTGTTCGGTCTGCACACTGCAGAAAGACGCAGCAGTTGTTACCTGTTTTTCGTCATCATCAGAGACGTGCGGACTCCGATGAGGTGGTATTCCCATGTCCTCATCATCAGGAAACATCAGTGGTTGTGCATCAGTGCATTATATGTCTTCCACCACTGGGAAGGGCTAGGTGGATTTCCTTGGGAAACCCTGCCAGCAGAGTCTTCAAACAGCATAAGAGACTGCTGCATAACTTGAGGCTCTGACAGTTTCCCTGATATACATGGGGGTGATGTGACAGACTGATGGGCTTGGTTTTCAGGTGCCACCTGTGCGCTTTCAGCAGAAGGCTGGGTGGGAGATAATGTTGTGAACATGCTGGATAAACTGTCGGCCACCCAATTGACTAGCGCCTGTACCTGCTCAGGCCTTACCATCCTTAGAACGGCATTGGGCCCCAGCAAATATCGCTGTAAATTCTGGCGGGTACTGGAACCTGAGGTAGTTGGTTCACTAGGACGTGTGGCTGTGGCAGAATGGCCACGTCCTCTCCCAGCACCAGAGGGTCCACTAACACCACCACGACCGCGTCCGCGTCCCTTACTAGATGTTTTCCTCATTGTTACCGTTCACCAAACACCACAATAAGGAAAAAATATTTGGTCCAATGTATTGATTTCAAATTCAGGCCTTTTGTTACAGGCACCTAACACTATCTGTCTATTTGTTTATGTAGCGAATTACACTAATCCAGGCACAGCAGTAACCACTGATTTAGGGGAATATATCTTTTAGGGCTAGTATTTAGGCCCTGGATGAAAGGTATCCTTTTATGGACAGATTTACAATTGGCCTGCAACAGCTGGGACACCAGATTCAGGGAATTGCTATTTTGGCAAATTAGTTTCACCCCAGAACAAAATATATGTTTTGGTGGACACTATGAAACCTGGCCTGCAACAGCTAGGACACCAGATTCAGGTTATTGGTATTTTGGCAAGTGAATTACACCCCAGAACAAAATATATGTTTTGGCGGACACTATTATATTTTTCCAGCCACAGCTGAAACCACTGATTTATGGTATTTCTATTTTGGCAATTGAATTTCACCCCAGAACAAAATATATCTTTGGCGGACACTATTATATTTTGCCAGCCACAGCCGAAACCACTGATTTATGGTATTGCTATTTTGGCAATTGAATTTCACCCCAGAACAAATTATATGTTTTGGCGGACACTATGAAACGTGGCCTGCAACAGCTGGGACAGATGATTCAGGGTATTGCTATTTTGGCAAATTAATTTCACCCCAGAACAAAATATATGTTTTGGCGGACACTATGAAACCTGGCCTGCAACAGCTGGGACACCAGATTCAGGCTATTGCTATTTTGGCAAATTAATTTCACTCTAGAACAAAATATATGTTTTGGCGGACACTATGAAACGTGACCTGCAACAGCTGGGACACCAGATTAAGGGTATTGCTATTTTGGCAAGTGAATTACACCCCAGAACAAAATATATGTTTTGGCGAACACTATTAAATTTTGCCAGCCACAGCTGAAACCACTGATTTATGGTATTGCTATTTTGGCATTTGAATTTCACCCCAGAACAAAATATATGTTTTGGCGGACACTATTATATTTTGCCAGCCACAGCTGAAACCACAGATTTATGGTATTGCTATTTTGGCAATTGAATTTCACCCCAGAACAAAATATATGTTTTGGCGGACACTATGAAACCTGGCCTGCAACAGCTGAAACCACTGATTTATGGTATTGCTATTTTGGCAAATTAATTTCACCCAGGAACAAAATATATGTTTTGGCGGACACTATGAAACGTGGCCTGCAACAGCTGGGACACCAGATTCAGGGTATTGCTATTTTGGCAAATTAATTTCACCCCAGAACAAAATATATGTTTTGGCGGACACTATGAAACCTGGCCTGCAACAGCTGGGACACCAGATTCAGGCTATTGCTATTTTGGCAAATTAATTTCACTCTAGAGCAAAATATATGTTTTGGCGGACACTATGAAACGTGACCTGCAACAGCTGGGACACCAGATTAAGGGTATTGCTATTTTGGCAAGTGAATTACACCCCAGAACAAAATATATGTTTTGGCGAACACTATTAAATTTTGCCAGCCACAGCTGAAACCACTGATTTATGGTATTGCTATTTTGGCATTTGAATTTCACCCCAGAACAAAATATATGTTTTGGCGGACACTATTATATTTTGCCAGCCACAGCTGAAACCACTGATTTATGGTATTGCTATTTTGGCATTTGAATTTCACCCCACAACAAAATATATGTTTTGGCGGACACTATGAAACCTGGCCTGCAACAGCTGGGACACCAGATTCAGGGTATTGCTATTTTGGCAGATTAATTTCATCCCAGAACAAAATATATGTTTTGGCGGACACTATGAAACCTGGCCTGCAAAGCTGGGACACCAGATTCAGGGTATTGCTATTTTGGCAAGTGAATTACACCCCTGAACAAAATATATGTTTTGGCGGACACTATTATATTTTGCCAGCCACAACTGAAACTACTGATTTATGGTATTTCTATTTTGGCAATTGAATTTCACCCCAGAACAAAATATATGTTTTGGCGGACACTATGAAACCTGGCGTGCAACAGCTGGGACACCAGATTCAGGGTATTGCTATTTTGGCAGATTAATTTCACCCCAGAACAAAATATATGTTTTGGTGGACACTATGAAACCTGGCCTGCAACAGCTGGGACACCAGATTCAGGGTATTGCTATTTTGGCAAGTGAATTACACCCCAGAACAAAATATATGTTATAGTGGACACTATTATATATTGCCAGCCACAGCTGAAACCACTGATTTATGGTATTGCTATTTTGGCAATTGAATTTCACCCCAGAAAATAATCTATCCTTTGCCAGACAGCAGACAGTATTATACTTGTCTAGCCAAAGCTGGAACACCAGATTTAGGGATTGGTATTTGGGCAATTGTATTTAACCCCTTAATAAAATATAGAAATTGTTATCCTGAGTTTCTAGCGGTGACAATTAGCACAGCCAAGCCCCTGATGTAGGATATAGCAAAAAAAACTAGTATTGATGGACTTGGTGGCAGCTTCTTCTGGTGCACCACAAGTCACAAAATGGCCGCCGATCAACCCAGAAAATAAGTGACAGAAAAACGCTCTGTGCAGCCTAAAAACCAGTGAGCAAGTAACTAGCAGAAGTTCAATCATTCACAGCTGTAGATCAATCCGTTCATTAGCTGCTGTTGCTGACTTTACCCTGCCTAATCTCGCCCTGACAGAAGCTGCGTCCTCTCCCTACACTAATCAGAGCAGTGTGACGTGCGGCGCTACGTGACTCCAGCTTAAATAGAGGCTGGGTCACATGCTGCACTGGCCAATCACAGCCATGCCATTAGTAGGCATGGCTGTGATGAGACTCTTAGGGCAAGAAGTAAAACGCTAGCTGATTGGCTGCTGTGCAGCCCTTCAGAAAGCGGGAAGTAATCGACGAACAACGAACCCGAACCCGCTCAACACTATTTAGATGGAGAAATTATATCAGACCCAGAGGGAATTAGAGATACCTTTTTACAATACTTTACTCAGATATATAGACCCTCTCCAGGTCTGCCACCTGACCTGGCGAGGCTTTTCCTGGAGAAAATTCCTCTTTTGACCTTAACGGAAGCTCAAATAAAATCTTTGGAAGAAGAGTTGTCTCTTCTGGAGATCCAGGAGGCCTTGAGGTCTGTCTCTGGGAACTCATCGCCAGGGTTTGATGGCCTTCCGTATGAATTTTATCGCAAGTATAGTGATGTGATCCTTCCTCATATATTGGAAGTTTTTTCTCAAGCATTACAGGGAGCGAGTTTACCACACTGCATGATGGAGGATCTGATAGTTTTAATTCCTAAAAAGGATAAAGATCGGGTAGAACTGAGTTCTTGTAGACCAATCTCCTTATTAAATACTGATGTTAAGTTATTATCAAAAGTTTTGGCTAGGAGGCTCTCTCGGGTTATGCCTTCTATTATCCACCCAGATCAAAATGGCTTTATGCCGAAAAGGGGCACTCATCATAATCTGCATAGGTTATTTACGAATATTCAGTCTCCTGGGGGTGAGGCCCGCTCCATCCTGTCGTTGGATGCCACTAAGGCCTTCGACAGGGTGGAGTGGACGTTTCTCTGGGAGGTGATGAAAAAAATGGGTTTTGGCCCCAAGTTTATGGCGATGGTTCAGTTGCTATACAAATCTCCAGCTGCTAGGATCAGGATCAACGATATGATGACAGAGTTTTTTGCTAGGAAGAGGCACCCGTCAAGGATGTCCTCTTTCCCCTCTTTGATTTAACATTTATATTGAAACCCCGCAGCTAGCATAAGGCAAGACTTGAGAGTGGCTGGTTTTGGCATAATGGGGAAGCATGATCGTATATCCTCTATGCTGATGATATTTTGTTTTTATTCATCAAACAGAAAATACTCTTCCTC
>JAKVIS010000331.1:0-84667 GCA_033119425.1 Bufotes viridis
CAGCTTAGAATAACCGTTGACAGAGTTTGCTGCAAGCCATTGTCCTCTTTTGATGGAAATCATTTGTACCCTTAACTTGGGAAAAAGTCAACGGAACCAGGGATTCCCAACAGTCGCCCAAGCTGGTACTTGCCCAGCCTTAGCTGTTTACTTTCTGCGATCTGACGAGTGCAGGTATGATCAGCTTAAGAATAACCGTTGACAGAGTCTGCTGCAAGCCATTGTCCTCTTTTGATGGAAATCATTTGTACCCTTAACTTGGGAAAAAAGTCAACTGAACCAGGGATTCCCAACTAGTCTCCCAAGCTGGTACTTGCCCAGTCTTAAGCTGTTTACCTTCTGCGATCTGATGAGTGCAGGTATGATCAGCTTAGAATAACCGTTGACAGAGTCTGTTGCAAGCCATTGTCCTCTTTTGATGGAAATCATTTGTAACCTTAACTTGGGAAAAAATCAACGGAACCAGGGATTCCCAACCAGTCTCCCAAGCTGGTACTTGCCCAGCCTTAAGCTGTTTACCTTCTGCAATCTGACGAGTGCAGGTATGATCAGCTAAGAATAACCGTTGACAAAGTCTGCTGCAAGCCATTGTCCTCTTTTGATGGAAATCATTTGTACCCTTAACTTGGGAAAAATGTCAACAGAACCAGGGATTCCCAACCAGTCTCCCAAACTGGTACTTGCCCAGCCTTAAGCTGTTTACCTTCTGCGATCTGACGAGTGCAGGTATGATCAGCTTAGAATAACCGTTGACAGAGGTCTGTTGCAAGCCATTGTCCTCTTTTGATGGAAATCATTTGTACCCATAACTTGGAAAAAAAGTCAACGGAACCAGGGATTCCCAACGAGTCTCCCAAGCTGGAACTTGCCCAGCCTTAAGCTGTTTACCTTCTGCGATCTGAGGAGTGCAGGTATGATCAGCTTAGAATAACCGTTGACAGAGTCTGCTGCAAGCCATTGTCCTCTTTTGATGGAAATCATTTGTACCCTTAACTTGGGAAAAAGTTAACGGAACCAGGGATTCCCAACCAGTCTCCCAAGCTGGTACTTGCCCAGCCTTAAGCTGTTTACCTTCTGCGATCTGACGAGTGCAGGTATGATCAGCTTAGAATAACCGTTGACAGAGTCTTACGCAAGCCATTGTCCTTTTTTGATGGAAATCATTAGTCAACTTAGCTTTTGAAAAAAGTCAACAGAACCAGGGATTCCCAAATAGTCTCCCAAGCTGGTACTTGCCCAGCCTTAAGCTGTTTACCTTCTGCGATCTGATGAGTGCAGGTATGATCAGCTTAGAATAACCGTTGACAGAGCTTTCTCCAAGCCATTGTCCTCTTTTGATGGAAATCATTTGTACCCTTAACTTGGGAAAGAAGTCAACGGAACCAGGGATTCCCAACCAGTCTCCCAAGCTGGTACTTGCCCAGCCTTAAGCTGTTTACCTTCTGCGATCTGACGAGTGCAGGTATGATCAGCTTAGAATAACCCTTGACAGCGTCTGCTGCAAGCCATTGTCCTCTTTTGATGGAAATCATTTGTACCTTTAACTTGGGGAAAAAGTCAACGACACCAGGGATTCTCAACCAGTCTTCCAAGCTGGTACTTAGCCCAGCCTTAAGCTGTTTACCTTCTGCAATCTGACGAGTGCAGGTATGATCAGCTTAGAACAACCGTTGACAGAGTCTGCTGCAAGCCATTGTCCTCTTTTGATGGAAATCATTTGTACCCTTAACTTGGGAAAAAAGTCAACGGAACCAGGGATTCCCAACCAGTCTCCCAAGCTGGTACTTGCCCAGCCTTAAGCTGTTTACCTACTGCGATCTGACGAGTGCAGGTATGATCAGCTTAGAATAACCGTTGACAGTTTCTGCTGCAAGCCATTGTCCTCTTTTGATGGAAATCATTTGTACCCTTAACTTGGGAAAAAAGTCAATGGAACCAGGGATTCCCAACCAGTCTCCCAAGCTGGTACTTGCCCAGCCTTAAGCTGTTTACCTTCTGCGATCTGACGAGTGCAGGTATGATCAGCTTAGAATAACCGTCGACAGAGTTTGCTGCAACCCATTGTCCTCTTTTGATGGAAATCATTTGTACCCTTAACTTGGGAAAAAAGTTAACGAAACCAGGGATTCCCAACCAGTCTCCCAAGCTGTTTACCTTCTGCGATCTGACGAGTGCAGGTATGATCAGCTTAGAATAACTGTTGACAGAGTCTGCTGCAAGCCATTGTCCTCTTTTGATGGAAATCATTTGTACCCTTAACTTGGGAAAAAAGTCAACAGAACCAGGGATTCCCAACCAGTCTCCCAAGCTGGTACTTGCCCAGCCTTAAGCTGTTTACCTTCTGTGATCTGATGAGTGCAGGTATGATCAGCTTAGAATAACCGTTGACAGAGTCTGTTGCAAGCCATTGTCCTCTTTTGATGGAAATCATTTGTACCCTTAACTTGGGAAAAATGAAAACGGAACCAGGGATTCCCAAACAGTCTCCCAAGCTGGTACTTGCCCAGCCTTAAGCTGTTTACCTTCTGCAATCTGACGAGCGCGGGAATGATCAGCTTAGAATAACCGTTGACAGAGCTTTCTGCAAGCCATTGTCCTCTTTTGATGGAAATCATTTGTACCCTTAACTTGGGAAAAAGTCAACGGAACCAGGGATTCCCAACCTGGTACTTGCCCAGCCTTAAGCTGTTTACCTTTTGCGATCTGACAAGTGCAGGTATGATCAGCTTAGAATAACCGTTGACACCCTGCTGCAAGCCATTGTCCTCTTTTGATGGAAATCATTTGTACCCTTAACTTGAGAAAAAAGTCAACGGAACCAGGGATTCCCAACCAGTCTCCCAAGCTGGTACTTGCCCAGCCTTAAGCTGTTTACCTTCTGCGATCTGACGAGTGCAGGTATGATCAGCTTAGAATAACCGTTGACAGAGTCTGCTGCAAGCCTTTGTCCTCTTTTGATGGAAATCATTTGTACTCTTAACTTGGGAAAAAAGTCAACAGAACCAGGGATTCCCAACCAGTCTCCCAAGCTGTTTACCTTCTGCGATCTGACGAGTGCAGGTATGATCAGCTTAGAATAACTGTTGACAGAGTCTGCTGCAAGCCATTGTCCTCTTTTGATGGAAATCATTTGTACCCTTAACTTGGGAAAAAAGTCAACGGAACCAGGGATTCCCAACTAGTCTCCCAAGCTGGTACTTGCTCAGCCTTAAGCTGTTTACCTTCTGTGATCTGATGAGTGCAGGTATGATCAGCTTAGAATAACCGTTGACAGAGTCTGTTGCAAGCCATTGTCCTCTTTTGATGGAAATCATTTGTAACCTTAACTTGGAAAAAATGAAAATTAGAGTTGAGCGAACACCTGGATGTTCGGGTTCGACGAGTTCGGCCGAACTTTCGAAAAATGTTCGGGTTCGGGATCCGAACTCGACCCGAACTTCATCCCGAACCCGAACCCCATAGAAGTCAATGGGGACCCGAACTTTTGGGCACTAAAAAGGCTGTAAAACACACCCGGATAGGGCTAGAGGGCTGCAAAAGGCAGCAAAATGTAGTTAAATCCCCTGCAAACAAATGTAGATAGGGAAATGATGAGTTAACATAAAATAAATAAAAATTAAACAATATTAATTGGAGTGAGGTCCCATAGCACAGAATCAGGCTTCAAGTCACCCACCAATGGAGAAGGTCACTTACTATTATTTTGACCACAGCACCCAGACAAAGGAGAGAGGTCCCACAGCAGAGAACCAGGCATCATATCACCCACCACAGGAGTTGGCCACCATTTAGTTACTTTGACCCCTACACCCAGACGGAGGAGAGAGGTTACACAGCAGAGAATCAGGCATTTAGATCACCCACCACAGGAGTAGGCCACCATTGAATCAGACCCCGGCAACCATGTCAGATGGCACAAGCATAAGCTTTATATCAATCAGCACAGGAGAAGGCGACTTTGACAGACTTTGACCCCTACACCCGGACGGAGGAGAGAGGTTTCAAAGCAGAGAATCAGGCATTTAGATCACCCACCACAGGAGTAGGCCCCAATTTAATGGGACCCCGGCAACCATGTCAGATGGCACAACCATCAGCTTCATATCAATCAGCACAGGAGAAGGCGACTTTGAAAGACTTTGACCCCTACACCCAGACGGAGGAGAGAGTTTTCACAGCAGAGAATCAGGCATTTAGATCACCCACCACAGGAGTAGGCCCCCATTGAATCAGACCCTGGCAATCATGTCAGATGGCACACCCATCAGCTTTATATCAATCAGCACAGGAGAAGGCGACTTTGAAAGACTTTGACCCCTACACCCAGATGGAGGAGAGAGGTTTCACAGCAGAGAATCAGGCATCATATCAACCACCACAGGAGAAGCCACCATTTAGTTACTTTGACCCCTCCACCCAGGAAGAGGAGAGAGGCACCACAGCACATATTCTGGCATCATATCAGCCACCACAGGAGAAGCCACCATTTAGTTACTTTGACCCCTGCACCCAGGAAGAGGAGAGAGGCCCCACAGCACATATTCTGGCATCATACTAACCACCACAGGAGAAGCCACCATTGAGTTACTTTGACCCCCGCCCCAGGAAGAGGAGAGAGGCACCACAGCAAATATTCAGGCATCATATCAGCCACCACAGGAGAAGGCCTCTTTCAGTGATTTAGGCCCTTGGACCCAGACAGAGGAGAGAGGCACCACAGCACATATTCTGGCATCATATCAGCCACCACAGGAGAAGCCACCATTGAGTTACTTTGACCCCTGCACCCAGGAAGAGGAGAGAGGCCCTACAGCACATATTCTGGCATCATACTAACCACCACAGGAGAAGCCACCATTGAGTTACTTTGACCCCCGCACCCAGGAAGAGGAGAGAGGCACCACAGCACATATTCAGGCATCATATCACACACCACAGGAGAAGGCCTCTTTCAGTGATTTAGGCCTTTGGACCCAGACAGAGGAGAGAGGCACCACAGCACATATTCTGGCATCATATCAGCCACCACAGGAGAAGCCACCATTGAGTTACTTTGACCCCTGCACCCAGGAAGAGGAGAGAGGCCCCACAGCACATATTCTGGCATCATACTAACCACCACAGGAGAAGCCACCATTGAGTTACTTTGACCCCTGCACCCAGGAAGAGGAGAGAGGCCCCACAGCACATATTCTGGCATCATACTCAACCACCACAGGAGAAGCCACCATTGAGTTACTTTGACCCCTGCACCCAGGAAGAGGAGAGAGGCACCACAGCACATATTCTGGCATCATATCAGCCACCACAGGAGAAGCCACCATTGAGTTACTTTGACCCCGCACCCAGGAAGAGGAGAGAGGCCCCACAGCACATATTCTGGCATCATATCAGCCACCACAGGAGAAGCCACCATTGAGTTACTTTGACCCCTGCACCCAGGAAGAGGAGAGAGGCCACCACAGCACATATTCAGGCATCATATCACACCACCACAGGAGAAGGCCTACCATTGAGTGATTTAGACCCCTGGACCCAGGACAGAGGAGAGAGGCACCACAGCACATATTCTGGCATCATATCAGCCACCACAGGAGAAGCCACCATTGAGTTACTTTGACCCTGCACCCAGGAAGAGGAGAGAGGCCCCACAGCACATATTCTGGCATCATATCAGCCACCACAGGAGAAGCCACCATTGAGTTACTTTGACCCTGCACCCAGGAAGAGGAGAGAGGCCCACAGCACATATTCTGGCATCATATCAGCCACCACAGGAGAAGCCACCATTGAGTTACTTTGACCCTGCACCCAGGAAGAGGAGAGAGGCACCACAGCACATATTCTGGCATCATATCAGCCACCACAGGAGAAGCCACCATTGAGTTACTTTGACCCCTGCACCCAGGAAGAGGAGAGGCCCCACAGCACATATTCTGGCATCATATCAGCCACCACAGGAGAAGCCACCATTGAGTTACTTTGACCCCTGCACCCAGGAAGAGGAGAGAGGCCCCACAGCACATATTCTGGCATCATACTCAGCCACCACAGGAGAAGCCACCATTGAGTTACTTTGACCCCTGCACCCAGGAAGAGGAGAGAGGCCCCACAGCACATATTCTGGCATCATATCAGCCACCACAGGAGAAGCCACCATTGAGTTACTTTGACCCCTGCACCCAGGAAGAGGAGAGAGGCACCACAGCACATATTCTGGCATCATATCAGCCACCACAGGAGAAGCCACCATTGAGTTACTTTGACCCCTGCACCCAGGAAGAGGAGAGAGGCACCACAGCACATATTCTGGCATCATATCAGCCACCACAGGAGAAGCCACCATTGAGTTACTTTGACCCCTGCACCCAGGAAGAGGAGAGAGGCACCACAGCACATATTCTGGCATCATATCAGCCACCACAGGAGAAGCCACCATTGAGTTACTTTGACCCCTGCACCCAGGAAGAGGAGAGAGGCACCACAGCACATATTCAGGCATCATATCACACCACCACAGGAGAAGGCCACTATTGAGTGACTTTAGACCCTTGCACCCAGACAGAGGAGAGAGGCACCACAGCACATATTCTGGCATCATATCAGCCACCACAGGAGAAGCCACCATTGAGTTACTTTGACCCCTGCACCCAGGAAGAGGAGAGAGGCCCCACAGCACATATTCTGGCATCATATCAACCACCACAGGAGAAGCCACCATTGAGTTACTTTGACCCCTGCACCCAGGAAGAGGAGAGAGGCCCCACAGCACATATTCTGGCATCATATCAGCCACCACAGGAGAAGCCACCATTGAGTTACTTTGACCCCTGCACCCAGGAAGAGGAGAGAGGCACCACAGCACATATTCTGGCATCATATCAGCCACCACAGGAGAAGCCACCATTGAGTTACTTTGACCCCTGCACCCAGGAAGAGGAGAGAGGCACCACAGCACATATTCTGGCATCATATCAGCCACCACAGGAGAAGCCACCATTGAGTTACTTTGACCCCTGCACCCAGGAAGAGGAGAGAGGCACCACAGCACATATTCTGGCATCATATCAGCCACCACAGGAGAAGCCACCATTGAGTTACTTTGACCCTGCACCCAGGAAGAGGAGAGAGGCCCCACAGCACATATTCTGGCATCATATCAGCCACCACAGGAGAAGCCACCATTTAGTTACTTTGACCCCTTCACCCAAACAGAGGAGAGAGGTTCCACATCAGAGAATCAGGCATCATATCAACCACCACAGGAGTAGGCCACAATTTAGTTTATTTGACCCTGCACCCAGGAAGAGGAGAGAGGCCCCACAGCACATATTCTGGCATCATATCACACACCACAGGAGAAGGCCTCTTTCAGTGATTTAGGCCTTTGGACCCAGACAGAGGAGAGAGGTCAGAGATTAGCTTCATATCCCCCAGCACAGCAGAAGACCGCTTTATTTGACTTAGGCCTCAGCACCCAGACAGAAGACAGAGGTAGCATGGCAGAGGTTATGGCTTCATGTCACCCGTTAGTTTAACCGGCCACTTTCATCTGGTTAGGCCCGGCGCCCAGACAGAGAAGAGTTTCATTCAACTGTGGGTTTCATAAAATTTGTATCAAATAAAGAAGTGGCCCGTAGCACAACAAGACATGTTTTAGGCAGTTAATAAGGACTACTCTGCACAAGGGAGGGACAGGTCCTGTGGGATCCATGCCTGGTTCATCTTTATGAAGGTCAGCTTGTCCACGTTGGCTGTGGACAGGCGGCTGCGCTTGTCAGTAATGACGCCCCTGCCGTGCTGAATACGCGTTCAGATAAAACGCTGGCCGCCGGGCAGGAAAGCACCTCCAAGGCATAACATGCTAACTCTGGCCACGTGGACAATTTCGAAACCCAGTAGTTGAATGGGGCCGAACCATCCGTCAGGATGTGGAGGGGTGTGCAGACATACTGTTCAACCATGTTAGTGAAATGCTGCCTCCTGCTAACACGTTCCGTATCAGGTGTCGGTGCAGATAGCTGTGGCGTGGAGACAAAACTTTTCCACATTTCTGCCATGCTAACCCTGCCCTCAGATGAGCTGGCCGTGACACAGCTGCGTTGGCGACCTCTTGCCACTCCTCTGCCTTCACCTTCCACCTGTTCCCCTGTGACATGTGGGAATGCTCTCAAGAGCGCCTCTATCAGCGTGCGCTTGTACTCGCGCATCTTACGGTCGCGCTCCAGTTCAGGAATTAAAGTGGGCACATTGTCTTTATACCGGGGATCCAGCAGGGTGGCCACCAGTAGTCTGCACACGTTAAAACGTGGGCAACTCTGCTGTCGTTGCGCAGGCATTGGAGCATATATTCGCTCATGTGGGCCAGGCTACCCATGGGTAAGGACAAGCTGTCCTCTGTGGGAGGCGTATCGTCATCGTCCACCGTATCCCCCAGCCACGCACCAGTGATGGGCCTGGGCTGCCACCCGCTGTGAACTTGCGTCATCCTCGTCCCCTCCACCTCCTCCTCCTCATCCTCCTCGTCCTCCAGTACAGTGCCTTGGCTGGCGACTTGTGAACCTGTCCTCTGCTGCTTAAACAAACCTCCCTCTGAGCCAATTCGAACAGACTGGCCCGAAAGTGTTAGAAACGAGCCCTCATCCTCCTCCTCCTCCTCCACCTGGGCCACCTCCTCTAACATCATTGCCCTAAGTGTTTTCTCAAGGAGACATAGAAGTGGTATTGTAACGCTGATAACAGTGTCATCGCCACTGGCCATGTTGGTGGAGTACTCGAAACAGCGCAGCAGGGCACACAGGTCTCGCATGGAGGCCCAATCATTGGTGGTGAAGTGGTGCTGTTCGGCAGTACGACTGACGCGAGCGTGCTGCAGCTGAAACTCCACTATGGCCTGCTGCTGCTCGCACAGTCTCTCCAGCATGTGCAAGGTGGAGTTCCACCGGGTGGGCACGTCGCATATGAGGCGGTGAGCGGGAAGGCCGAAGTTCCGCTGTAGCGCAGACAGGCGAGCAGCGGCAGGATGTGAGCGGCGGAAGCGCGCACAGACGGCCCGCACTTTATGCAGCAGCTCTGACATGTTGGGGTAGTGGTGAATGAACCTCTGCACCACCAAGTTCAGCACATGCGCCAGGCAAGGGATGTGCGTCAAACCGGCTAGTCCCAGAGCTGCCACGAGATTTCGCCCATTATCGCATACCACCAGGCCTGGCTTGAGGCCCACCGGCAGAAACCACTCGTTGGTCTGTTGTTCAATACCCCGCCACAACTCCTGCGCGGTGTGGGGCCTGTCCCCCAAACATATGAGTTTCAGAATGGCCTGCTGACGTTTACCCCGGGCTGTGCTGAAGTTGGTGGTGAAGGTGTGTGGCTGACCGGATGAGCTGGTGGAAGCAGTGGAGGAGGAAGCCGAGTAGGAGGAGGAGGCTACAGGAGGCAGAGAATGATGCCCTGCGATCCTAGGGGCGGAAGGACGTGCGCCAAGGAACTGTCCGCGGGGCCCAGCCGCCACTACATTCATCCAGTGTGCAGTTAGTGAGATATAGCGTCCCTGGCCGTGCTTACTGGTCCACGTATCTGTGGTTAGGTGGACCTTGCCACAAATGGCGTTGCGCAGTGCACACTTGATTTTATCGGACACTTGCATGTGCAGGGAAGGCACGGCTGTCTTGGAGAAGTAGTGGCGGCTGGGAACCACATACTGCGGGACAGCCATGGCCATCAGCTGTTTGAAGCTGTCTGTGTCCACCAGCCGGAATGACAGCATTTCAAAGGCCAGCAGTTTAGAAATGCTGGCGTTCAGGCCAAGGGCTCGAGGGTGACTCGGGGAATTTGCGCTTCCTCTCTAAGGTTTGAGATATTGAGAGCTGAACGCTGCTGTGTGATATAGTGGAGACGCTAGTTGACGGTGGCGGTGGTGGTGGTGTCGGTGGCACATCCTCTGTTTGCTGCTCGGCAGGTGGCAACATTCCTCTCGAGGCGGAAGCCGAGGCAGCAGCGGTAGAGGGAGCAGGGGAGCCTCAGCGAGTGCCTGGTTTTTAAGGTGTGTACCCCACTGCAGTTCATGCTTTGCATGTAGATGCCTGGTCATGCAGGTTGTGCTGAGGTTCAGAACGTTAATGCCTCGCCTCAGGCTCTGATGGCAGAGCGTGCAAGTCACTCGGGTCTTGTCGGTAGGACATTGTTTAAAGAAGTGCCATGCCAGGGAACTCTTTGAAGCTGCCTTTGTGGGGCTGGGTCCCTGTTGGCGATGTCCAGTAGCAGGCGAACTCTGGGGCGGCGGCTCGTCTGCTTTGGCCCCCTGCTCCCTCTTTGGCTTCGCTGTTGTCTCGGTCTCACCACTACCTCTTCCTCTGAACTGTGAAAGTCATCGCCACGACCTTCAGTCCATGTGGGGTCTAAGACCTCATCGTCCTCTGCATCGTCTTCCACCCAGTCTCCTCCCTGACCTCCTCCTGTTCAGTCTGCACACTGCAAAAGACGCGGCAGTGGGCACCTGTGTTTCGTCATCATCAGAGAGTCGGTGACTCTGCTGTGGTGGTATTCCCATGTCCTCTTCATCTGGAGACATAAGTGGTTGTGCGTCAGTGCATGGTATGTCTTCCTCCACTGGGGAAGGGCTAGGTGGACGCCCTGGGAAACCCTGGAAGCAGAGTCTTCAAACAGAAGAAGAGACTGCTGCATAACTTGTGGCTCAGACCGTTTCCCTGATATGCTTGGGGGTGATGTGACAGACTGATGGGCTTGGTTTTCAGGTGCCACCTGTGCGCTTTCCGCAGAAGACTGGGTGGAAGACCATGTGGTGAACGTGCTGGAAGCACTGTCGGCCACCCAATCGATTAATGCCTGTACCTGCTCAGGCCTTACCATCCTAAGAGCGGCATTGGGCCCCACGAGATATTGCGGTACATTCTGCCGGCTAGTTGAGGGAGTTCGTTCCCTACTGTGTGCGCCTGGGGCCGAACGGCCACGTCCTCTACCAGCAACAGAGGCTCCACGGACACCACCACGACCGCGTCCTCGTCCCTTAATAGTATTTTTCTTCATTGTTGCGATTCAACTCGCACCACAATGAAATATATTATTTTTTATAAGCAAAATCCCCTCACTGGAATACTTTCAGTCTTTTGACTGTATGGATTACAGATGGAATGACTGTTATATGTGAGTACCGCTTTCTTTGACAGATTCTAGTATGGGTACATATATATTTTCCCAACCCCAGCACATTAGTTTGCTAATTCCAGATGTATGAAACGCAGGCCTAACTGTATCTAGTATATTGAACGCCAGATAAACTAACTTGGCCTTTTTAAATAAAAAAATTCCCTCACTGGAATACTTTCAGTCTTTTGACTGTATGGATTACAGATGGAATGACTGTTATATGTGAGTACCGCTTTCTTTGACAGATTCTAGTATGGGTACATATATGTTTTCCCAACCCCAGCACATTAGTTTGCTAATTCCAGATGTATGAAACGCAGGCCTAACTGTATCTAGTATATTGAACGCCAGATAAACTAACTTGGCCTTTTTAAATAAAAAAATTCCCTCACTGGAATACTTTCAGTCTTTTGACTGTATGGATTACAGATGGAATGACTGTTATATGTGAGTACCGCTTTCTTTGACAGATTCTAGTATGGGTACATATATGTTTTCCCAACCCCAGCACATTAATTTGCTAATTCCAGATGTATGAAACGCAGGCCTAACTGTATCTAGTATATTGAACGCCAGATAAACTAACTTGGCCTTTTTAAATAAAAAAATTCCCTCACTGGAATACTTTCAGTCTTTTGACTGTATGGATTACAGATGGAATGACTGTTATATGTGAGTACCGCTTTCTTTGACAGATTCTAGTATGGGTACATATATGTTTTCCCAACCCCAGCACATTAGTTTGCTAATTCCAGATGTATGAAACGCAGGCCTAACTGTATCTAGTATATTGAACGCCAGATAAACTAACTTGGCCTTTTTAAATAAAAAAAATTCCCTCACTGGAATACTTTCAGTCTTTTGACTGTATGGATTACAGATGGAATGACTGTTATATGTGAGTACCGCTTTCTTTGACAGATTCTAGTATGGGTACATATATGTTTTCCCAACCCCAGCACATTAGTTTGCTAATTCCAGATGTATGAAAGCATAGGCCTAACTGTATCTAGTATATTGAACACCAGATAAACTAACTTGGCCTTTTTAAATAAAAAAATTCCCTCACTGGAATACTTTCAGTCTTTTGACTGTATGGATTACAGATGGAATGACTGTTATATGTGAGTACCGCTTTCTTTGACAGATTCTAGTATGGGTACATATATGTTTTCCCAACCCCAGCACATTAGTTTGCTAATTCCAGATGTATGAAACGCAGGCCTAACTGTATCTAGTATATTGAACGCCAGATAAACTAACTTGGCCTTTTTAAATAAAAAAATTCCCTCACTGGAATACTTTCAGTCTTTTGACTGTATGGATTACAGATGGAATGACTGTTATATGTGAGTACCGCTTTCTTTGACAGATTCTAGTATGGGTACATATATGTTTTCCCAACCCCAGCACATTAGTTTGCTAATTCCAGATGTATGAAACGCAGGCCTAACTGTATCTAGTATATTGAGCGCCAGATAAACTAACTTGGCCTTTTTAAATAAAAAAATTCCCTCACTGGAATACTTTCAGTCTTTTGACTGTATGGATTACAGATGGAATGACTGTTATATGTGAGTACCGCTTTCTTTGACAGATTCTAGTATGGGTACATATATGTTTTCCCAACCCCAGCACATTAGTTTGCTAATTCCAGATGTATGAAACGCAGGCCTAACTGTATCTAGTATATTGAACGCCAGATAAACTAACTTGGCCTTTTTAAATAAAAAAATTCCCTCACTGGAATACTTTCAGTCTTTTGACTGTATGGATTACAGATGGAATGACTGTTATATGTGAGTACCGCTTTCTTTGACAGATTCTAGTATGGGTACATATATGTTTTCCCAACCCCAGCACATTAGTTTGCTAATTCCAGATGTATGAAACGCAGGCCTAACTGTATCTAGTATATTGAGCGCCAGATAAACTAACTTGGCCTTTTTAAATAAAAAAATTCCCTCACTGGAATACTTTCAGTCTTTTGACTGTATGGATTACAGATGGAATGACTGTTATATGTGAGTACCGCTTTCTTTGACAGATTCTAGTATGGGTACATATATGTTTTCCCAACCCCAGCACATTAGTTTGCTAATTCCAGATGTATGAAACGCAGGCCTAACTGTATCTAGTATATTGAGCGCCAGATAAACTAACTTGGCCTTTTTAAATAAAAAAATTCCCTCACTGGAATACTTTCAGTCTTTTGACTGTATGGATTACAGATGGAATGACTGTTATATGTGAGTACCGCTTTCTTTGACAGATTCTAGTATGGGTACATATATGTTTTCCCAACCCCAGCACATTAGTTTGCTAATTCCAGATGTATGAAACGCAGGCCTAACTGTATCTAGTATATTGAACGCCAGATAAACTAACTTGGCCTTTTTAAATAAAAAAAAATTCCCTCACTGGAATACTTTATGGCTTTTCACTGTATGGATTACAGGTGGACTGGTATTAGTAGGGGTGACACAAGCACACCCAAGTCCCTGATGTAGGATTTCTATGGCACAGACCACTATTACAAGTGATTAATGGACGTTGGGAGAGATTGTGCTGCAGCACTAGTCCCAAGATGGCCGCCGCCTATCAGCCCAGTAACATGTGCCACAAAATGGTCTGCACAACCTTTAAAAAAATAGCCTTGGACTGTGCTGCTAAATCGCTATTGGTCTGAATCCCAGGTGTAGATGTCTGACTTGTTTGGAGCTTTGGAATGCACACTGTGGCAGCTTCTGCTGCAGCACTACAAGTCGCAAAATGGCGGCGGCGGTCAGCCCAGGTACATGTGGATGGAAAAATCACTCTGGCCACTCTAAAAATAGCCAATCCCTATCAAAAAAGCAGCTCAGCTGCAGTTGTTCAGATGATTCACAGGTGGAGGAGAGAAATTTGCTTCCAGTTATTCAATTATCCCTGCCTATTCTCGCCCTAGCATCAGCTGCGTCTATCCCTGTTCTATTCACATCGGGAGTGAGCACGTCCCGACGTGCGCACAAGCTTATAAAGAGGCTGAGTCACATGCTGCACTTGGCCAATCACAGCCTTGCCAATAGTAGGCATGGCTGCGATGGCATCTTAGGGCAAGTAGTATGATGCATGTTGATTGGCTGCTTTGCAGCCTTTCAAAATGCGCCAAAATACATGCCGAACGACGAACCCGAACCCGAACTTTTTTGAAAATGTACGGGTTCGGGTCCCGGACACCCCAAAATTCGGTACGAACCCGAACGATGCTCGAACTGTTCGCTCAACACTAATGAAAATGGAACCAGGGATTCCCAAACAGTCTCCCAAGCTGGTACTTGCCCAGCCTTAAGCTGTTTACCTTCTGCGATCTGATGAGTGCAGGTATTATCAGCTTAGAATAACCGTTGACAGAGCTTTCCGCAAGCAATTGTCCTATTTTGATAGAAATCATTTGTACCCTTAACTTGGGAAAAAAGTCAACGGAACCAGGGATTCCCAACCAGTCTCCCAAGCTGGTACTTGCCCAGCCTTAAGCTGTTTACCTTCTGCGATCTGACGAGTGCAGGTATGATCAGCTTAGAATAACCGTTGACAGAGTCTGCTGCAAGCAATTGTCCTCTTTTGATGGAAATCATTTGTACCCTTAACTTGGGAAAAAGTCAACGGAACCAGGGATTCCCAACCAGTCTCCCAAGCTGGTACTTGCCCAGCCTTAAGCTGTTTACCTTCTGCGATCTGACGAGTGCAGGTATGATCAGCTTAGAATAACCGTTGACAGAGTCTGCTGCAAGCCATTGTCCTCTTTTGATGGAAATCATTTGTACCCTTAACTTGGGAAAAAGTTCAACGGAACCAGGGATTCCCAACCAGTCTCCCAAGCTGGTACTTGCCCAGCCTTAAGCTGTTTACCTTCTGCGATCTGATGAGTGCAGGTATGATCAGCTTAGAATAACCGTTGACAGAGTCTGTCTGCAAGCCATTGTCCTCTTTTGATGGAAATCATTTGTACCCTTAACTTGGGAAAAAAGTCAACGGAACCAGGGATTCCCAACCAGTCTCCCAAGCTGGTACTTGCCCAGCCTTAAGCTGTTTACCTTCTGCGATCTGATGAGTGCAGGTATGATCAGCTTAGAATAACCGTTGACAGAGTCTTCTGCAAGCAATTGTCCTCTTTTGATGGAAATCATTTGTACCCTTAACTTGGGAAAAAGTCAACGGAACCAGGGATTCCCAACCAGTCTCCCAAGCTGGTACTTGCCCAGCCTTAAGCTGTTTACCTTCTGCGATCTGACGAGTGCAGGTATGATCAGCTTAGAATAACCGTTGACAGAGTCTGATGCAAGCCATTGTCCTCTTTTGATGGAAATCATTTGTACCCTTAACTTGGGAAAAAAGTTAACGGAACCAGGGATTCCCAACCAGTCTCCCAAGCTGGTACTTGCCCAGCCTTAAGCTGTTTACCTTCTGCGATCTGACAAGTGCAGGTATGATCAGCTTAGAATAACCGTTGACAGAGCTCTGCTGCAAGCCATTGTCCTCTTTTGATGGAAATCATTTGTACCCTTAACTTGGGAAAAAGTCAACGGAACCAGGGATTCCCAACCAGTCTCCCAAGCTGGTACTTGCCCAGCCTTAAGCTGTTTACCTTCTGCAATCTGATGAGTGCAGGTATGATCAGCTTAGAATAACCGTTGACAGAGTCTGTTGCAAGCCATTGTCCTCTTTTGATGGAAATCATTTGTACCCTTAACTTGGGAAAAAAGTCAACTGAACCAGGGATTCCCAACCAGTCTCCCAAGCTGGTACTTGCCCAGCCTTAAGCTGTTTATCTTCTGCAATCTGACGAGTGCAGGTATGATCAGCTTAGAATAACCGTTGACAGAGTCTGCTGCAAGCCATTGTCCTCTTTTGATGGAAATCATTAGTTAACTTAACCTTTGAAAAAGTCAACGGAACCAGGGATTCCCAACCAGTCTCCCAAGCTGGTACTTGCCCAGCCTTAAGCTGTTTACCTTCTGCGATCTGACGAGTGCAGGTATGATCAGCTTAGAATAACCGTTGACAGAGTCTGCTGCAAGCCATTGTCCTCTTTTGATGGAAATCATTTGTACCCTTAACTTGGGAAAAAAGTCAACGGAACCAGGGATTCCCAACCAGTCTCCCAAGCTGGTACTTGCCCAGCCTTAAGCTGTTTACCTTCTGCGATCTGACGAGTGCAGGTATGATCAGCTTAGAATAACCGTTGACAGAGTCTGATGTAAGCCATTGTCCTTTTTGATGGAAATCATTAGATAACTTAACTTTTGAAAAAGTCAACGGAACTAAGTATTCCCAACCAGTCTCCCAAGCTGGTACTTGCCCAGCCTTAAGCTGTTTACCTTCTGCGATCTGACTGAGTGCAGGTATGATCAGCTTAGAATAACCGTTGACAGAGTCTGCTGCAAGCCATTGTCCTCTTTTGATGGAAATCATTTGTACCCTTAACTTGGGAAAAAGTCAACGGAACCAGGGATTCCCAACCAGTCTCCCAAGCTGGTACTTGCCCAGCCTTAAGCTGTTTACCTTCTGCGATCTGACGAGTGCAGGTATGATCAGCTTAGAATAACCGTTGACAGAGTCTCCTGCAAGCCATTGTCCTCTTTTGATGGAAATCATTTGTACCCTTAACTTTGGAAAAAGTCAACGGAACCAGGGATTCCCAACCAGTCTCCCAAGCTGGTACTTGCCCAGCCTTAAGCTGTTTACCTTCTGCGATCTGACGAGTGCAGGTATGATCAGCTTAGAATAACCGTTGACAGAGTCTGCTGCAAGCCATTGTCCTCTTTTGATGGAAATCATTTGTACTCTTAACTTGGGAAAAAGTCAACGGAACCAGGATTCCCAACCAGTCTCCCAAGCTGGTACTTGCCCAGCCTTAAGCTGTTTACCTTCTGCGATCTGACGAGTGCAGGTATGATCAGCTTAGAATAACCGTTGACAGAGTCTGATGCAAGCCATTGTCCTTTTTGATGGAAATCATTAGATAACTTAACTTTTGAAAAAGTCAACGGAACCAGGTATTCCCAACCAGTCTCCCAAGCTGGTACTTGCCCAGCCTTAAGCTGTTTACCTTCTGCGATCTGACTGAGTGCAGGTATGATCAGCTTAGAATAACCGTTGACAGAGTCTGCTGCAAGCCATTGTCCTCTTTTGATGGAAATCATTTGTACCCTTAACTTGGGAAAAAAGTCAACGGAACCAGGGATTCCCAACCAGTCTCCCAAGCTGGTACTTGCCCAGCCTTAAGCTGTTTACCTTCTGCGATCTGACTGAGTGCAGGTATGATCAGCTTAGAATAACCGTTGACAGAGTCTGCTGCAAGCCATTGTCCTCTTTTGATGGAAATCATTTGTACTCTTAACTTGGGAAAAAGTCAACGGAACCAGGGATTCCCAACCAGTCTCCCAAGCTGGTACTTGCCTCAGATCGTTGAAGCTGCAAGCAGCTGCAGGAGACTAGTTGCAGAATCCTGGTTCCGATTGACTTTTCAAAAGTTAAGTTAACTAATGATTTCCATCAAAGAGACAATTGCTTGCAGAGCTCTGTCAACGGTTATTCTAAGCTGATCATACCTGCACTCGTCAGATCGCTGAAGGTAAGCAGCTTAGAACTGGGCAAGTACCAGCTGGGAGACTGGTGGAATCCTGGTTCCGTTGACTTTTCCCAAGTTAAGGGTAGCTAGTGATTTCCATCAAAGAGGACAATGGCTTGCAGCAGACTCTGTCAGCGGTTATTCTAAGCTGATCATGCCTGCACTCGTCAGATCGCAGAAGGTAAACAGCTAAGGCTGGGCAAGTACCAGCTGGGAGACTGGTTGGGAATCCTGGTTCTGTTGACTTTTCTCCAAGTTAAGGGTACAAATGATTTCCATCAAGAGGACAATGACTTGCAGCAGACTCTGTCAGCGGTTATTCTAAGCTGATCATACCTGCACTCGTCAGATCGCAGAAGGTAAACAGCTAAGGCTGGGCAAGTACCAGCTTGGAGACTGGTTGAGAATCCTGGTTCCGTTGACTTTTTCAAGAGTTAAGGGTACAAATGATTTCCATCAAAAGAGGACAATGGCTTGCATCAGACTCTGTCAGCGGTTATTCTAAGCTGATCATACCTGCACTCGTCAGATCGCAGAAGATAAACAGCTAAGGCTGGGCAAGTACCAGCTTGGGAGACTGGTTGGAATCCTGGTTCCGTTGCACTTTTCCCAGAGTTAAGGGTACAAATGATTTCCATCAAGAAGGACAATGACTTGCAGCAGACTCTGTCAGCGGTTATTCTAAGCTGATCATACCTGCACTCGTCAGATCGCAGAAGCTAATCAGCTTAAGGCTGAGCAGTACCAGCTGGGAGACTGGTTGGGAATCCTGGTTCCGTTGCCTTTTCCCAAGTTAAGGTAACAAATGATTTCCATCAAAGAGGACAATGGCTTGCAGCAGACTCTGTCAGCGGTTATTCTAAGCTGATCATACCTGCACTCGTCAGATCGCGAAGGTAAACAGCTAAGGCTGGGCAAGTACCAGCTTGGGAGACTGGTTGGGAATCCTGGTTCCGTTGACTTTTCCCAAGTTAAGGGTACAAATGATTTCCATCAAAGAGGACAATGGCTTGCAGCAAAGCTCTGTCAGCGGTTATTCTAAGCTGATCATACCTGCACTCGTCAGATCGCAGAAGGTAAACAGCTTAAGGCTGGGCAAGTACCAGCCTGGGAGACTGTTTGGGAATCCCTGGTTCCGTTGACTTTTTCCCAAGTTAAGGGTACAAATGATTTCCATCAAGAAGACAATTGCTTGCAGAAGCTCTGTCAGCAGTTATTCTAAGCTGATCATACCTGCACTCATCAGATCGCAGTAGGTAAACAGCTTAAGGCTGGGCAAGTACCAGCTTGGAGACTGGTTGGGAATCCCTGGTTCCGTTGACTTTTCCCAAGTTAATGGTACAAATGATTTCCATCAAAGAGGACAATGGCTTGCAGCAGACTCTGTCAACGGTTATTCTAAGCTGATCATGCCTGCACTCGTCAGATCGCAGAAGGTAAACAGCTTAAGGCTGGGCAAGTACCAGCTTAGGAGACTGGTTGGAATCCCTGGTTCCGTTGACTTTTCCCAAGTTAAGGGTACAAATGATTTCCATCAAAAGAGGACAATGGCTTGCAGCAGACTCTGTCAACGGTTATTCTAAGCTGATCATACCTGCACTCGTCAGATCGCAGAAGGTAAACAGCTTAAGGCTGGACAAGTACCAGCTTGGGAGACTGGTTGGGAATCCCTGGTTCCGTTGACTTTTTCCCAAGTTAAGGGTACAAATGATTTCCATCAAAGAGGACAATGGCTTGCAGCAGACTCTGTCAGCGGTTATTCTAAGCTGATCATACCTGCACTCGTCAGATCGCAGAAGGTAAACAGCTTAAGGCTGGGCAAGTACCAGCTCTGGAGACTGGTTGGGAATCGATGGTTCTGTTGCCTTTTTCCCAAGTTAAGGGTACAAATGATTTCCATCAAAAGAGGACAATGGCTTGCAGCAGACTCTGTCAGCGGTTATTCTAAGCTGATCATACCTGCACTCGTCAGATCGCAGAAGCTAAACAGCTTAAGGCTGGGCAAGTACCAGCTTGGGAGACTGGTTGGAATCCCTGGTTCCATTGCCTTTTTCGCAAGTTAAGGGTACAAATGATTTCCATCAAAAGAGGACAATGGCTTGCATCAGACTCCGTCAACGGTTATTCTAAGCTGATCATACCTGCACTCGTCAGATCGCAGAAGCTAATCAGCTTAAGGCTGGGCAAGTACCAGCTTGGGAGACTGGTTGGGAATCCCTGGTTCCGTTGACTTTTTCCCAAGTTAAGGGTACAAATGATTTCCATCAAAGAGGACAATGGCTTGCAGCAGACTCTGTCAACGGTTATTCTAAGCTGATCATACCTGCACTCGTCAGATCGCAGAAGGTAAACAGCTTAAGGCTGGGCAAGTACCAGCTTGGGAGACTGGTTGGGAATCCCTGGTTCCGTTGGCTTTTTCCCAAGTTAAGGGTACAAATGATTTCCATCAAAAGAGGACAATGGCTTGCAGCAGACTCTGTCAGCGGTTATTCTAAGCTGATCATACCTGCACTCGTCAGATCGCAGAAGGTAAACAGCTTAAGGCTGGGCAAGTACCAGCTTTGGAGACTGGTTGGGAATCGATGGTTCTGTTGCCTTTTTTCAAAAGTTAAGATAACTAATGATTTTCATCAAAAAAGGGACAATGGCTTGCATCAGACTCTGTCAACGGTTATTCTAAGCTGATCATACCTGCACTCGTCAGATCGCAGAAGGTAAACAGCTTAAGGCTGGGCAAGTACCAGCTTGGGAGACTGGTTGGGAATCCCTGGTTCCGTTGTCTTTTTCCCAAGTTAAGGGTACAAATGATTTCCATCAAAAGAGGACAATGGCTTGCACCGGTCTCCGTCAACGGTTATTCTAAGCTGATCATACCTGCACTCGTCAGATCGCAGAAGCTAAACAGCTTAAGGCTGGGCAAGTACCAGCTTGGGAGACTGGTTGGGAATCCCTGGTTCTGTTGACTTTTTCGCAAGTTAAGGGTACAAATGATTTCCATCAAAAGAGGACAATTGCTTGTGCAAAGCTCTGTCAACGGTTATTCTAAGCTGATCATACCTGCACTCGTCAGATCGCAGAAGGTAAACAGCTTAAGGCTGGGCAAGTACCAGCCTTGGAGACTGTTTGGGAATCCCTGGTTCCGTTGACTTTTTCCCAAGTTAAGGGTACAAATGATTTCCATCAAAGAGGACAATTGCTTGCAGAAAGCTGTGTCAACGGTTATTCTAAGCTGATCATACCTGCACTCATCAGATCGCAGTACGTAAACAGCTTAAGGCTGGGCAAGTACCAGCTTGGGAGACTGGTTGGGAATCCCTAGTTCCGTTGACTTTTTTCCCAAGTTAATGGTACAAATGATTTCCATCAAAAGAGGACAATTGCTTGCAGAAAGCTCTGTCAACGGTTATTCAAAGCTGATCATACCTGCACTCGTCATATCGCAGAAGGTAAACAGCTTAAGGCTGGGCAAGTACCAGCTTGGGAGACTGGTTGGGAATCCCTGGTTCCGTTAACTTTTTCCCAAGTTAAGGGTACAAATGATTTCCATCAAAAGAGGACAATGGCTTGCAGTAGACTTTGTCAACGGTTATTCTAAGCTGATCATACCTGCACTCGTCAGATCGCAGAAAGTAAACAGCTTAAGGCTGGGCAAGTACCAGCTTGGGAGACTGGTTGGGAATCCCTGGTTCTGTTGACTTTTTTCCCAAGTTAAGGGTACAAATGATTTCCATCAAAAGAGGACAATGGCTTGCAGCAGACTCTGTCAACGGTTATTCTAAGCTGAACATACCTGCACTCGGCAGATCGCAAAAGCTAAACAGCTTAAGGCTGGGCAAGTACCAGCTTGGGAGACTGGTTGGGAATCCCTGGTTCCGTTGCCTTTTTTCCCAAGTTAAGGGTACAAATGATTTCCATCAAAAGAGGACAATTGCTTGCGTAAATCTCTGTCAACGGTTATTCTAAGCTGATCATACCTGCACTCTTCAGATCGCAGAAGGTAAACAGCTTAAGGCTGGGCAAGTACCAGCCTGGGAGACTGTTTGGGAATCCCTGGTTCCGTTGACTTTTTTCCCAAGTTAAGGGTTCAAATGATTTCCATCAAAAGAGGACAATTGCTTGCGGAAAGCTCTGTCAACGGTTATTCTAAGCTGATCATACCTGCACTCATCAGATCGCAGTAGGTAAACAGCTTAAGGCTGGGCAAGTACCAGCTTGGGAGACTGGTTGGGAATCCCTGGTTCCGTTGACTTTTTCCCAAGTTAATGGTACAAATGATTTCCATCAAAAGAGGACAATGGCTTGCAGCAGACTCTGTCAACGGTTATTCTAAGCTGATCATACCTGCACTCGTCAGATCGCAAAGGTAAACAGCTTAAGGCTGGGCAAGTACCAGCTTGGGAGACTGGTTGGGAATCCCTGGTTCCGTTGACTTTTTTCCCAAGTTAAGGGTACAAATGATTTCCATCAAAAGAGGACAATGGCTTGCAGCAGACTCTGTCAACGGTTATTCTAAGCTGATCATACCTGCACTCGCCAGATCGCAGAAGGTAAACAGCTTAAGGCTGGACAAGTACCAGCTTGGGAGACTGGTTGGGAATCCCTGGTTCCGTTACCTTTTTTCCCAAGTTAAGGGTACAAATGATTTCCATCAAAAGAGGACAATTGCTTGCGTAAAGCTCTGTCAACGGTTATTCTAAGCTGATCATACCTGCACTCTTCAGATTGCAGAAGGTAAACAGCTTAAGGCTGGGCAAGTACCAGCCTGGGAAACTGTTTGGGAATCCCTGGTTCCGTTGACTTTTTTCCCAAGTTAAGGGTACAAATGATTTCCATCAAAAGAGGACAATTGCTTGCGGAAAGCTCTGTCAACGGTTATTCTAAGCTGATCATACCTGCACTCATCAGATCGCAGTAGGTAAACAGCTTAAGGCTGGGCAAGTACCAGCTTGGGAGACTGGTTGGGAATCCCTGGTTCCGTTGACTTTTTTCCCAAGTTAATGGTACAAATGATTTCCATCAAAAGAGGACAATTGCTTGCAGAAAGCTCTGTCAACGGTTATTCTAAGCTGATCATACCTGCACTCGTCAGATCGCAGAAGGTAAACAGCTTAAGGCTGGGCAAGTACCAGCTTTGGAGACTGGTTGGGAAGCGATGGTTCTGTTGCCTTTTTTCAAAAGTTAAGTTAACTAATGATTTTCATCAAAAAAGGACAATGGCTTGCATCGGACTCCGTCAACGGTTATTCTAAGCTGATCATACCTGCACTCGGCAGATCGCAGAAGCTAAACAGCTTAAGGCTGGGCAAGTACCAGCTTGGGAGACTGGTTGGGAATTCCTGGTTCTGTTGACTTTTTTCCCAAGTTAAGGGTACAAATGATTTCCATCAAAAGAGGACAATGGCTTGCAGCAGACTCTGTCAACGGTTATTCTAAGCTGATCATACCTGCACTCGTCAGATTGCAGAAGGTAAACAGCTTAAGGCTGGGCAAGTACCAGCTCTGGAGACTGTTTGGGAATCGATGGTTCTGTTGACTTTTTTCAAAAGTTAAGTTAACTAATGATTTCCATCAAAAAAGGACAATGGCTTGCATCAGACTCTATCAACGGTTATTCTAAGCTGATCATACCTGCACTCATCAGATTGCAGAAGGTAAACAGCTTAAGGCTGGGCAAGTACCAGCTTGGGAGACTGGTTGGGAATCCCTGGTTTCGCTGACTTTTTTCACAAGTTAAGGGTACAAATGATTTCCATCAAAAGAGGACAATGGCTTGCAGCAGACTCTGTCAAGGGTTATTCTAAGCTGATCATACCTGCACTCGTCAGATCGCAGAAGGTAAACAGCTTAAGGCTGGGCAAGTACCAGCTTTGGAGACTGGTTGGGAATTGATGGTTCTGTTGACTTTTTTCAAAAGTTAAGTTAACTAATGATTTCCATCAAAAAAGGACAATAGCTTGCATCAGACTCTGTCAACGGTTATTCTAAGCTGATCATACCTGCACTCGTCAGATCGCAGAAGGTAAACAGCTTAAGGCTGGGCAAGTACCAGCTTGGGAGACTGGTTGGGAATCCCTGGTTCCGTTGACTTTTTTCCCAAGTTAAGGGTACAAATGATTTCCATCAAAAGAGGACAATGGCTTGCAGCAGACTCTGTCAACGGTTATTCGAAGCTGATCATACCTGCACTCGTCAGATCGCAGAAGGTAAACAGCTTAAGCCTGGGCAAGTACTAGCTTGGGAGACTGGTTGGGAATTCCTGGTTCCGTTGACTTTTTTCCCAAGTTAAGGGTACAAATGATTTCCATCAAAAGAGGACAATGGCTTGCAGCAGACTATGTCAACGGTTATTCTAAGCTGATCATACCTGCCCTTGTCAGATCGCAAAAGGTAAACAGCTTAAGGCTGGGCAAGTACCAGTTTGCGAGACTGGTTGGGAATTCCTGGTTCTGTTGACTTCTTTCCCAAGTTAAGGGTACAAATGATTTCCATCAAAAGAGGACAATGGCTTGCAGCAGACTCTGTCAAAGGTTATTCTAAGCTGATCATACCTGCACTCGTCAGATAGCAGAAGGTAAACAGCTTCAGGCTGGGCAAGTACTAGCTTGGGAGACTGTTTGAGAATCCCTGGTTCCATTAACTTTTTTCACAAGTTAAGGGTACACATGATTTCCATCAAAAGAGGACAATTGCTTGAGAAAAACTATGTCAACGGTTATTCTAAGCTGATCATACCTGCACTCATCAGATCGCAGTAGGTAAACAGCTTAAGGGTGGGCAAGTACCAGCTTGGGAGACTGGTTGGGAATCCCTGGTTCCGTTGACTTTTTTCCCAAGTTAATGGTACAAATGATTTCCATCAAAAGAGGACAATTGCTTGCAGAAAGCTCTGTCACCGGTTATTCTAAGCTGATCATACCTGCACTCGTCAGATCGCAGAAGGTAAACAGCTTAAGGCTGGGCAAGTACCAGCTTGGGAGACTGGTTGGGAATCCCTGGTTCCGTTGACTTTTTCCCAAGTTAAGGGTACAAATGATTTCCATCAAAAGAGGACAATGGCTTGCAGCAGACTCTGTCAACGGTTATTCTAAGCTGATCATACCTGCACTCGTCAGATCGCAGAAAGTAAACAGCTTAAGGCTGGGCAAGTACCAGCTTGGGAGACTGGTTGGGAATCCCTGGTTCCGTTGACTTTTTCCCAAGTTAAGGGTACAAATGATTTCCATCAAAAGAGGACAATGGCTTGCAGCAGACTCTGTCAACGGTTATTCTAAGCTGATCATACCTGCACTCCTCAGATTGCAGAAGGTAAACAGCTTAAGGCTGAGCAAGTACCAGCTTGGAAGACTGGTTGGGAATCTCTGGTTCCGTTGACTTTTTCCCAAGTTAAGGGTACAAATGATTTCCATCAAAAGAGGACAATTGCTTGCAGAAAGCTCTGTCAACGGTTATTCTAAGCTGATCATACCTGCACTCTTCAGATCGCAGAAGGTAAACAGCTTAAGGCTGGGCAAGTACCAGCTTGGGAGAATGGTTGGGAATCCCTTGTTCCGTTAACTTTTTCCCAAGTTAAGGGTACAAATGATTTCCATCAAAAGAGGACAATGGCTTGCAGCAGACTCTGTCAACGGTTATTCTAAGCTGATCATACCTGCACTCGTCAGATCGCAGAAGGTAAACAGCTTAAGGCTGGGCAAGTACCAGCTTGGGAGACTGTTTGGGAATCCCTGGTTCTGTTGACTTTTTTCTCAAGTTAAGGGTACAAATGATTTACATCAAAAGAGGACAATTGCTTGCAGAAAGCTCTGTCAACGGTTATTCTAAGCTGATCATACCTGCACTCGTCAGATCGCAGTAGGTAAACAGCTTAAGGCTGGGCAAGTACCAGCTTGGGAGACTGGTTGGGAATCCCTGGTTCCGTTGACTTTTTCCCAAGTTAAGGGTACAAATGATTTCCATCAAAAGAGGACAATGGCTTGCAGCAGACTCTGTCAACGGTTATTCTAAGCTGATCATACCTGCACTCGTCAGATCGCAGAAGGTAAACAGCTTAAGGCTGGGCAAGTACCAGCTTGGGAGACTGGTTGGGAATCCCTGGTTCCGTTGACTTTTTTCCCAAGTTAAGGGTACAAATGATTTCCATCAAAAGAGGACAATGGCTTGCAGCAGACTCTGTCAACGGTTATTCTAAGCTGATCATACCTGCGCTCGTCAGATCGCAGAAGGTAAACAGCTTAAGGCTGGACAAGTACCAGGTTGGGAATCCCTGGTTCCGTTGACTTTTTTCCCAAGTTAAGGGTACAAATGATTTCCATCAATAGAGGACAATGGCTTGCAGCAGACTCTGTCAACGGTTATTCTAAGCTGATCATACCTGCACTCGTCAGATCGCAGTAGGTAAACAGCTTAAGGCTGGGCAAGTACCAGCTCTGGAGATTGGTTGGGAATCGATGGTTCTGTTGACTTTTTTCAAAAGTTAAGTTAACTAATGATTTCCATCAAAAAAGGACAATGGCTTGCATCAGACTATGTCAACGGTTATTCTAAGCTGATCATACCTGCACTCGTCAGATCGCAGAAGCTAAACAGCTTAAGGCTGGGCAAGTACCAGCTTGGGAGACTGGTTGGGAATCCCTGGTTCCATTGCATTTTTTCCCAAGTTAAGGGTACAAATGATTTCCATCAAAAGAGGACAATGGCTTGCAGCAGACTCTGTCAACGGTTATTCTAAGCTGATCATACCTGCACTCGTCAGATTGCAGAAGCTAATCAGCTTAAGGCTGGGCAGGTACCAGCTTGGGAGACTGGTTGGGAATCCCTGGTTCCGTTGCCTTTTTTCCCAAGTTAAGGGTACAAATGATTTCCATCAAAAGAGGACAATGGCTTGCAGCAGACTCTGTCAACGGTTATTCTAAGCTGATCATACCTGCACTCGTCAGATCACAGAAGGTAAATAGCTTAAGGTTGGGCAAGTACCAGCTTGGGAGACTGGTTGGGAATCCCTGGTTCCGTTGGCTTTTTTCCCAAGTTAAGGGTACAAATGATTTCCATCAAAAGAGGACAATTGCTTGCGTAAAGCTCTGTCAACGGTTATTCTAAGCTGATCATACCTGCACTCTTCAGATTGCAGAAGGAAAACAGCTTAAGGCTGGGCAAGTACCAGCCTGGGAGACTGTTTGGGAATCCCTGGTTCCGTTGACTTTTTTCCCAAGTTAAGGGTACAAATGATTTCCATCAAAAGAAGACAATTGCTTGCGGAAAGCTCTGTCAACAGTTATTCTAAGCTGATCATACCTGCACTCATCAGATCGCAGTAGGTAAACAGCTTAAGGCTGGGCAAGTACCAGCTTGGGAGACTGGTGGGGAATCCCTGGTTCCGTTGACTTTTTTCCCAAGTTAATGGTACAAATGATTTCCATCAAAAGAGGACAATGGCTTGCAGCAGACTCTGTCAACGGTTATTCTAAGCTGATCATACCTGCACTCGTCAGATCGCAAAAGGTAAACAGCTTAAGGCTGGGCAAGTACCAGCTTGGGAGACTGGTTGGGAATCCCTGGTTCCGTTGACATTTTTCCCAAGTTAAGGGTACAAATGATTTCCATCAAAAGAGGACAATGGCTTGCAGCAGACTCTGTCAACGGTTATTCTAAGCTGATCATACCTGCACTCGTCAGATCGCAGAAGGTAAACAGCTTAAGGCTGGACAAGTACCAGCTTGGGAGACTGGTTGGGAATCCCTGGTTCCGTTGACTTTTTTCCCAAGTTAAGGGTACAAATGATTTCCATCAAAAGAGGACAATGGCTTGCAGCAGACTCTGTCAACGGTTATTCTAAGCTGATCATACCTGCACTCGTCAGATCGCAGAAGGTAAACAGCTTAAGGTTGGGCAAGTACCAGCTCTGGAGACTGGTTGGGAATCGATGGTTCTGTTGCCTTTTTTCCCAAGTTAAGGGTACAAATGATTTCCATCAAAAGAGGACAATGGCTTGCAGCAGACTCTGTCAACGGTTATTCTAAGCTGATCATACCTGCACTCGTCAGATCGCAGAAGGTAAACAGCTTAAGGCTGAGCAAGTACCAGCTTGGGAGACTGGTTGGGAATCCCTGGTTCCGTTGACTTTTTCCCAAGTTAAGGGTACAAATGATTTCCATCAAAAGAGGACAATGGCTTGCAGCAGACTCTGTCAACGGTTATTCTAAGCTGATCATACCTGCACTCGTCAGATCGCAGAAGGTAAACAGCTTAAGGCTGGGCAAGTACCAGCTTGGGAGACTGGTTGGGAATCCCTGGTTCCGTTGACTTTTTCCCAAGTTAAGGGTACAAATGATTTCCATCAAAAGAGGACAATGGCTTGCAGCAGACTCTGTCAACGGTTATTCTAAGCTGATCATACCTGCACTCGTCAGATCGCAGAAGGTAAACAGCTTAAGGCTGGGCAAGTACCAGCTTGGGAGACTGGTTGGGAATCCCTGGTTCCATTGCCTTTTTCGCAAGTTAAGGGTACAAATGATTTCCATCAAAAGAGGACAATGGCTTGCATCAGACTCTGTCAACGGTTATTCTAAGCTGATCATACCTGCACTTGTCAGATCGCAGAAGCTAATCAGCTTAAGGCTGGGCAAGTACCAGCTTGGGAGACTGGTTGGGAATCCCTGGTTCCGTTGCCTTTTTCCCAAGTTAAGGGTACAAATGATTTCCATCAAAAGAGGACAATGGCTTGCAGCAGACTCTGTCAACGGTTATTCTAAGCTGATCATACCTGCACTCGTCAGATCGCAGAAGGTAAACAGCTTAAGGCTGGGCAAGTACCAGCTTGGGAGACTGGTTGGGAATCCCTGGTTCCGTTGGCTTTTTCCCAAGTTAAGGGTACAAATGATTTCCATCAAAAGAGGACAATGGCTTGCAGCAGACTCTGTCAACGGTTATTCTAAGCTGATCATACCTGCACTCGTCAGATCGCAGAAGGTAAACAGCTTAAGGCTGGGCAAGTACCAGCTTTGGAGACTGGTTGGGAATCGATGGTTCTGTTGCCTTTTTTCAAAAGTTAAGATAACTAATGATTTTCATCAAAAAAGGGACAATGGCTTGCATCAGACTCTGTCAACGGTTATTCTAAGCTGATCATACCTGCACTCGTCAGATCGCAGAAGGTAAACAGCTTAAGGCTGGGCAAGTACCAGCTTGGGAGACTGGTTGGGAATCCCTGGTTCCGTTGTCTTTTTTCCCAAGTTAAGGGTACAAATGATTTCCATCAAAAGAGGACAATGGCTTGCACCGGTCTCCGTCAACGGTTATTCTAAGCTGATCATACCTGCACTCGGCAGATCGCAAAAGCTAAACAGCTTAAGGCTGGGCAAGTACCAGCTTGGGAGACTGGTTGGGAATCCCTGGTTCTGTTGCTTTTTTTCGCAAGTTAAGGGTACAAATGATTTCCATCAAAAGAGGACAATTGCTTGTGAACAGCTCTGTCAACGGTTATTCTAAGCTGATCATACCTGCACTCTTCAGATCGCAGAAGGTAAACAGCTTAAGGCTGGGCAAGTACCAGCCTTCGAGACTGTTTGGGAATCCCTGGTTCCGTTGACTTTTTTCCCAAGTTAAGGGTACAAATGATTTCCATCAAAAGAGGACAATTGCTTGCGGAAAGCTGTGTCAACGGTTATTCTAAGCTGATCATACCTGCACTCATCAGATCGCAGTAGCGTAAACAGCTTAAGGCTGGGCAAGTACCAGCTTGGGAGACTGGTTGGGAATCCCTAGTTCCGTTGACTTTTTCCCAAGTTAATGGTACAAATGATTTCCATCAAAAGAGGACAATTGCTTGCAGAAAGCTCTGTCAACGGTTATTCAAAGCTGATCATACACCTGCACTCGTCATATCGCAGAAGGTAAACAGCTTAAGGCTGGGCAAGTACCAGCTTGGGAGACTGGTTGGGAATCCCTGGTTCCGTTAACTTTTTCCCAAGTTAAGGGTACAAATGATTTCCATCAAAAGAGGACAATGGCTTGCAGTAGACTTTGTCAACGGTTATTCTAAGCTGATCATACCTGCACTCGTCAGATCGCAGAAAGTAAACAGCTTAAGGCTGGGCAAGTACCAGCTTGGGAGACTGGTTGGGAATCCCTGGTTCCGTTGACTTTTTCCCAAGTTAAGGGTACAAATGATTTCCATCAAAAGAGGACAATGGCTTGCAGCAGACTCTGTCAACGGTTATTCTAAGCTGAACATACCTGCACTCGGCAGATCGCAAAAGCTAAACAGCTTAAGGCTGGGCAAGTACCAGCTTGGGAGACTGGTTGGGAATCCCTGGTTCCGTTGCCTTTTTCCCAAGTTAAGGGTACAAATGATTTCCATCAAAAGAGGACAATGGCTTGCAGTAGAGCTCTGTCAACGGTTATTCTAAGCTGATCATACCTGCACTCGTCAGATCGCAGAAGGTAAACAGCTTAAGGCTGGGCAAGTACCAGCTTGGGAGACTGTTTGGGAATCCCTGGTTCCGTTGACTTTTTCCCAAGTTAAGGGTACAAATGATTTCCATCAAAAGAGGACAATGGCTTGCAGTAGACTCTGTCAACGGTTATTCTAAGCTGATCATACCTGCACTCGTCAGATCGCAGAAGGTAAACAGCTTAAGGCTGGGCAAGTACCAGCTTGGGAGACTGGTTGGGAATCCCTGGTTCCGTTGACTTTTTCCCAAGTTAAGGGTACAAATGATTTCCATCAAAAGAGGACAATGGCTTGCAGCAGACTCTGTCAACGGTTATTCTAAGCTGATCATACCTGCACTCGTCAGATCGCAGAAGGTAAACAGCTTAAGGCTGGGCAAGTACCAGCTTGGGAGACTGGTTGGGAATCCCTGGTTCCGTTGACTTTTTCCCAAGTTAAGGGTACAAATGATTTCCATCAAAAAGAGGACAATGGCTTGCAGCAGACTCTGTCAATAGTTATTCTAAGCTGATCATACCTGCACTTGTCAGATCGCAGAAGGTAAACAGCTTAAGGCTGGGCAAGTACCAGCTTGGAAGACTGGTTGGGAATCTCTGGTTCCGTTGACTTTTTCCCAAGTTAAGGGTACAAATGATTTCCATCAAAAGAGGACAATTGCTTGCAGAAAGCTCTGTCAACGGTTATTCTAAGCTGATCATACCTGCACTCTTCAGATCGCAGAAGGTAAACAGCTTAAGGCTGGGCAAGTACCAGCTTGGGAGACTGTTTGGGAATCCCTGGTTCTGTTGACTTTTTCCCAAGTTAAGGGTACAAATGATTTCCATCAAAAGAGGACAATGGCTTGCAGCAGAGCTCTGTCAACGGTTATTCTAAGCTGATCATACCTGCACTCGTCAGATCGCAGAAGGTAAACAGCTTAAGGCTGGGCAAGTACCAGCTTGGGAGACTGGTTGGGAATCCCTGGTTCCGTTGACTTTTTCCCAAGTTAAGGGTACAAATGATTTCCATCAAAAGAGGACAATTGCTTGCAGAAAGCTCTGTCAACGGTTATTCTAAGCTGATCATACCTGCACTCGTCAGATCGCAGAAGGTAAACAGCTTAAGGCTGGGCAAGTACCAGCTTGGGAGACTGGTTGGGAATCCCTGGTTCCGTTAACTTTTTCCCAAGTTAAGGGTACAAATGATTTCCATCAAAAGAGGACAATGGCTTGCAGCAGACTCTGTCAACGGTTATTCTAAGCTGATCATACCTGCACTCGTCAGATCGCAGAAGGTAAACAGCTTAAGGCTGGGCAAGTACCAGCTTGGGAGACTGGTTGGGAATCGATGGTTCCGTTGACTTTTTCCCAAGTTAAGGGTACAAATGATTTCCATCAAAAGAGGACAATGGCTTGCAGCAGACTCTGTCAACGGTTATTCTAAGCTGATCATACCTGCACTCGTCAGATTGCAGAAGGTAAACAGCTTAAGGCTGGGCAAGTACCAGCTTGGGAGACTGTTTGGGAATCCCTGGTTCCGTTGACTTTTTCCCAAGTTAAGGGTACAAATGATTTCCATCAAAAGAGGACAATGGCTTGCAGCAGACTCTGTCAACGGTTATTCTAAGCTGATCATACCTGCACTCGTCAGATTGCAGAAGGTAAACAGCTTAAGGCTGGGCAAGTACCAGCTTTGGAGACTGGATGGGAATCGATGGTTCTGTTGCCTTTTTTCAAAAGTTAAGTTAACTAATGATTTTCATCAAAAAAGGACAATGGCTTGCATCAGACTCTGTCAACGGTTATTCTAAGCTGATCATACCTGCACTCATCAGATCGCAGAAGGTAAACAGCTTAAGGCTGGGCAAGTACCAGCTTGGGAGAATGGTTGGGAGTCCCTGGTTCCGTTGCCTTTTTTCCGAAGTTAAGGGTACAAATGATTTCCATCAAAAGAGGACAATGGCTTGCATCGGACTCTGTCAACGGTTATTCTAAGCTGATCATACCTGCACTCGGCAGATCGCAGAAGCTAAACAGCCTAAGGCTGGGCAAGTACCAGCTTGGGAGACTGGTTGGGAGTCCCTGGTTCCGTTGCCTTTTTTCCCAAGTTAAGGGTACAAATGATTTCCATCAAAAGAGGACAATTGCTTGCGTAAAGCTCTGTCAACGGTTATTCTAAGCTGATCACACCTGCACTCTTCAGATCGCAGAAGGTAAACAGCTTAAGGCTGGGCAAGTACCAGCTTGGGAGACTGGTTGGGAATCCCTGGTTCCGTTTACTTTTTTCTCAAGTTAAGGGTACAAATGATTTCCATCAAAAGAGGACAATGGCTTGCAGCAGAGTCTGTCAACGGTTATTCTAAGCTGATCATACCTGCACTCGTGAGATCGCAGAAGGTAAACAGCTTAAGGCTGGGCAAGTACCAGCTTGGGAGACTGGTTGGGAATCCCTGGTTCCGTTGACTTTTTCCCAAGTTAAGGGTACAAATGATTTCCATCAAAAGAGGACAATGGCTTGCAGCAGAGCTCTGTCAACGGTTATTCTAAGCTGATCATACCTGCACTCGTGCAGATCGCAGAAGGTAAACAGCTTAAGGCTGGGCAAGTACCAGCTTGGGAGACTGGTTGGGAATCCCTGGTTCCGTTGACTTTTTTCTCAAGTTAAGGGTACAAATGATTTCCATCAAAAGAGGACAATTGCTTGCAGTAGACTCTGTCAACGGTTATTCTAAGCTGATCATACCTGCACTCGTCAGATCGCAGAAGGTAAACAGCTTAAGGCTGGGCAAGTACCAGCTTGGGAGACTGGTTGGGAACCCCTGGTTCCGTTAACTTTTTTCCCAAGTTAAGGGTACAAATGATTTCCATCAAAAGAGGACAATGGCTTGCAGCAGACTCTGTCAACGGTTATTCTAAGCTGATCATACCTGCACTCGTCAGATCGCAGAAAGTAAACAGCTTAAGGCTGGGCAAGTACCAGCTTGGGAGACTGGTTGGAAATCCCTGGTTCCGTTGACTTTTTTCACTAGTTAAGGGTACAAATGATTTCCATCAAAAAATGGACAATAGCTTGCATCAGACTCTGTCAACGGTTATTCTAAGCTGATCATACCTGCACTTGTCAGATCGCAGAAGGTAAACAGCTTAAGGCTTGGCAAGTACCTGCTTGGGAGACTGGTTGGGAATCCCTGGTTCTGTTAACTTTTTTCCCAAGTTAAGGGTACAAATGATTTCCATCAAAAGAGGACAATGGCTTGAAGCAGAGTCTGTCAACGGTTATTCTAAGCTGATCATACCTGCACTTGTCAGATCGCAGAAGGTAAACAGCTTAAGGCTGGGCAAGTACCAGCTTGGAAGACTGGTTGGGAATCTCTGGTTCCGTTGACTATTTTCCCAAGTTAAGGGTACAAATGATTTCCATCAAAAGAGGACAATTGCTTGCAGAAAGCTCTGTCAACGGTTATTCTAAGCTGATCATACCTGCACTCTTCATATCGCAGAAGGTAAACAGCTTAAGGCTGGGCAAGTACCAGCTTGGGAGACTGTTTGGGAATCCCTGGTTCTGTTGATTTTTTTCTCAAGTTATGGGTACAAATGATTTCCATCAAAAGAGGACAATGGCTTGCAGTAGACTCTGTCAACGGTTATTCTAAGCTGATCATACCTGCACTCGTCAGATCGCAGAAGGTAAACAGCTTAAGGCTGGGCAAGTACCAGCTTGGGAGACTGGTTGGGAATCCCTGGTTCCGTTGCCTTTTTTCCCAAGTTAAGGGTACAAATGATTTCCATCAAAAGAGGACAATGGCTTGCAGCAGACTCTGTCAACGGTTATTCTAAGCTGATCATACCTGCACTCGTCAGATCGCAGAAAGTAAACAGCTTAAGGCTGGGCAAGTACCAGCTTGGGAGACTGGTTGGGAATCCCTGGTTCCGATGCCTTTTTTCCCAAGTTAAGGGTACAAATGATTTCCATCAAAAGAGGACAATGGCTTGCAGCAGACTCTGTCAATAGTTATTCTAAGCTGATCATACCTGCGCTTGTCAGATCGCAGAAGGTAAACAGCTTAAGGCTGGGCAAGTACCAGCTTGGAAGACTGGTTGGGAATCTCTGGTTCCGTTGACTTTTTTCTCAAGTTAAGGGTACAAATGATTTCCATCAAAAGAGGACAATTGCTTGCAGAAAGCTCTGTCAACGGTTATTCTAAGCTGATCATACCTGCACTCTTCAGATCGCAGAAGGTAAACAGCTTAAGGCTGGGCAAGTACCAGCTTGGGAGACTGTTTGGGAATCCCTGGTTCTGTTAACTTTTTTCCCAAGTTAAGGTTACAAATGATTACCATCAAAAGAGGACAATGGCTTGCAGCAGAGTCTGTCAACGGTTACTCTAAGCTGATCATACCTGCACTCGTCAGATCGCAGAAGGTAAACAGCTTAAGGCTGGGCGGGAGACTGGTTGGGAATCCCTGGTTCCGTTTACTTTTTTCTCAAGTTAAGGGTACAAATGATTTCCATCAAAAGAGGACAATTGCTTGCAGAAAGCTCTGTCAACGGTTATTCTAAGCTGATCATACCTGCACTCGTCAGATCGCAGAAGGTAAACAGCTTAAGGCTGGGCAAGTACCAGCTTGGGAGATTGGTTGGGAATCCCTGGTTCCGTTAACTTTTTTCCCAAGTTAAGGGTACAAATGATTTCCATCAAAAGAGGACAATGGCTTGCAGCAGACTCTGTCAACGGTTATTCTAAGCTGATCATACCTGCACTCGTCAGATCGCAGAAGGTAAACAGCTTAAGGCTGGGCAAGTACCAGCTTGGGAGACTGGTTGGGTATCGATGGTTCCGTTGACTTTTTTCCCAAGTTAAGGGTACAAATGATTTCCATCAAAAGAGGACAATGGCTTGCAGCAGACACTGTCAACGGTTATTCTAAGCTGATCATACTGGCACTCGTCAGATTGCAGTAGGTAAACAGCTTAAGGCTGGGCAAGTACCAGCTTGGGAGACTGTTTGGGAATCCCTGGTTCCGTTGACTTTTTTCCAAGTTAAGGGTACAAATGATTTCCATCAAAAGAGGACAATGGCTTGCAGCAGACTCTGTCAACGGTTATTCTAAGCTCATCATACCTGCACTCGTCAGATTGCAGAAGGTAAACAGCTTAAGGCTGGGCAAGTACCAGCTTTGGAGACTGGATGGGAATCGATGGTTCTGTTGCCTTTTTTCAAAAGTTAAGTTAACTAATGATTTTCATCAAAAAAGGACAATGGCTTGCATCAGACTCTGTCAACGGTTATTCTAAGCTGATCATACCTGCACTCATCAGATCGCAGAAGGTAAACAGCTTAAGGCTGGGCAAGTACCAGCTTGGGAGAATGGTTGGGAGTCCCTGGTTCCGTTGCCTTTTTTCCGAAGTTAAGGGTACAAATGATTTCCATCAAAAGAGGACAATGGCTTGCATCGGACTCTGTCAGCGGTTATTCTAAGCTGATCATACCTGCACTCGTCAGATGCAGAAGGTAAACAGCTTAAGGCTGGACAAGTACAGCTTGGAGACTGGTTGGGAATCCCTGGTTCATTGACTTTTTCCCAAGTTAAGGGTACAAATGATTTCCATCAAAAGAGGACAATGGCTTGCAGCAGACTCTGTCAACGGTTATTCTAAGCTGATCATACCTGCACTCTTCAGATCGCAGAAGGTAAACAGCTTAAGGCTGGGCAAGTACCAGCTTGGAGACTGGTTGGGAATCCCTGGTTCCGTTGACTTTTCTCAAGTTAAGGGTACAAATGATTTCCATCAAAGAGGACAATGGCTTGCAGCAGACTCTGTCAACGGTTATTCTAAGCTGATCATACCTGCACTCGTCAGATCGCAGAAGGTAAACAGCTTAAGGCTGGGCAAGTACCAGCATGGGAGACTGGTTGGGAATCCCTGGTTCCGTTGACTTTTTCCCAAGTTAAGGGTACAAATGATTTCCATCAAAAGAGGACAATTGCTTGCGTAAAGCTCTGTCAACGGTTATTCTAAGCTGATCACACCTGCACTCTTCAGATCGCAGAAGGTAAACAGCTTAAGGCTGGGCAAGTACCAGCTTGGGAGACTGGTTGGGAATCCCTGGTTCCGTTTACTTTTTTCTCAAGTTAAGGGTACAAATGATTTCCATCAAAAGAGGACAATGGCTTGCAGCAGAGTCTGTCAACGGTTATTCTAAGCTGATCATACCTGCACTCGTGAGATCGCAGAAGGTAAACAGCTTAAGGCTGGGCAAGTACCAGCTTGGGAGACTGTTTGGGAATCCCTGGTTCCGTTGACTTTTTTCTCAAGTTAAGGGTACAAATGATTTCCATCAAAAGAGGACAATTGCTTGCGGAAAGCTCTGTCAACGGTTATTCTAAGCTGATCATACCTGCACTCGTCAGATCGCAGAAGGTAAACAGCTTAAGGCTGGGCAAGTACCAGCTTGGGAGACTGGTTGGGAACCCCTGGTTCCGTTGACTTTTTTCCCAAGTTAAGGGTACAAATGATTTCCATCAAAAGAGGACAATGGCTTGCAGCAGACTCTGTCAACGGTTATTCTAAGCTGATCATACCTGCACTTGTCAGATCGCAGAAGGTAAACAGCTTAAGGCTGGGCAAGTACCAGCTTGGGAGACTGGTTGGGAATCCCTGGTTCCGATGCCTTTTTCCCAAGTTAAGGGTACAAATGATTTCCATCAAAAGAGGACAATGGCTTGCAGCAGACTCTGTCAACGGTTATTCTAAGCTGATCATACCTGCACTCGTCAGATCGCAGTAGGTAAACAGCTTAAGGCTGGGCAAGTACCAGCTTGGGAGACTGGTTGGGAATCCCTGGTTCCGTTGACTTTTTTCCCAAGTTAAGGGTACAAATGATTTCCATCAAAAGAGGACAATGGCTTGCAGCAGACACTGTCAACGGTTATTCTAAGCTGATCATACCTGCACTCGTCAGATCGCAGAAGGTAAACAGCTTAAGGCTGCGCAAGTACCAGCTTGGGAGACTGTTTGGGAATACCTGGTTCCGTTGACTTTTTTCCCAAGTTAAGGGTGCAAATGATTTCCATCAAAAGAGGACAATTGCTTGCGGAAAACTGTGTCAACGGTTATTCTAAGCTGATCATACCTGCACTCATCAGATCGCAGTAGGTAAACAGCTTAAGGCTGGGCAAGTACCAGCTTGGGAGACTGGTTGGGAATCCCTGGTTCCGTTGACTTTTTTAGCAAGTTAATGGTACAAATGATTTCAATCAAAAGAGGACAATTGCTTGCAGAAAGCTCTGTCAACGGTTTTTCTAAGCTGATCATACCTGCACTCATCAGATCGCAGAAGGTAAACAGCTTAAGGCTGGGCAAGTACCAGCTTGGGAGACTGGTTGGGAATCCCTGGTTCCGTTAACTTTTTTCCCAAGTTAAGGGTACAAATGATTTCCATCAAAAGAGGACAATGGCTTGCAGCAGACTCTGTCAACGGTTATTCTAAGCTGATCATACCTGCACTCGTCAGATCGCAGAAGGTAAACAGCTTAAGGCTGGGCAAGTACCAGCTTGGGAGACTGGTTGGGAATCCCTGGTTCCGTTTACTTTTTTCCCAAGTTAAGGGTACAAATGATTTCCATCAAAAGAGGACAATGGCTTGCAGCAGACACTGTCAACGGTTATTCTAAGCTGATCATACTGGCACTCGTCAGATCGCAGTAGGTAAACAGCTTAAGGCTGGGCAAGTACCAGCTTGGGAGACTGTTTGGGAATCCCTGGTTTCGTTGCCTTTTTTCCCAAGTTAAGGGTACAAATGATTTCCATCAAAAGAGGACAATTGCTTGCGGAAAGCTCTGTCAACGGTTATTCTAAGCTGATCATACCTGCACTCTTCAGATCGCAGAAGGTAAACAGCTTAAGGCTGGGCAAGTACCAGCCTGGGAGACTGTTTGGGAATCCCTGGTTCCGTTGACTTTTTTCCCAAGTTAAGGGTACAAATGATTTCCATCAAAAGAGGACAATTGCTTGCGGAAAGCTCTGTCAACGGTTATTCTAAGCTGATCATACCTGCACTCATCAGATTGCAGTAGGTAAACAGCTTAAGGCTGGGCAAGTACCAGCTTGGGAGACTGGTTGGGAATCCCTGGTTCCGTTGACTTTTTCCCAAGTTAATGGTACAAATGATTTCCATCAAAAGAGGACAATTGCTTGCAGAAAGCTCTGTCAACGGTTATTCTAAGCTGATCATACCTGCACTCGTCAGATCGCAGAAGGTAAACAGCTTAAGGCTGGGCAAGTACCAGCTTGGGAGACTGGTTGGGAATCCCTGGTTCCGTTGACTTTTTCCTAAGTTAAGGGTACAAATGATTTCCATCAAAAGAGGACAATGGCTTGCAGCAGACTCTGTCAACGGTTATTCTAAGCTGATCATACCTGCACTCGTCAGATCGCAGAAAGTAAACAGCTTAAGGCTGGGCAAGTACCAGCTTGGGAGACTGGTTGGGAATCCCTGGTTCCGTTGACTTTCTTTCCCAAGTTAAGGGTACAAATGATTTCAATCAAAAGAGGCCAATGGCTTGCAGCAGACTCTGTCAACGGTTATTCTAAGCAGATCATACCTGCACTCCTCAGATTGCAGAAGGTAAACAGCTTAAGGTTGGGCAAGTACCAGCTTGGAAGACTGGTTGGGAATCTCTGGTTCCGTTGACTTTTTTCCCAAGTTAAGGGTACAAATGATTTCCATCAAAAGAGGACAATTGCTTGCAGAAAGCTCTGTCAACGGTTATTCTAAGCTGATCATACCTGCACTCTTCAGATCGCAGAAGGTTAACAGCTTAAGGCTGGGCAAGTACCAGCTTGGGAGAATGGTTGGGAATCCTTTGTTCCGTTAACTTTTTTCCCAAGTTAAGGGTACAAATGATTTCCATCAAAAGAGGACAATGGCTTGCAGCAGACTCTGTCAACGGTTATTCTAAGCTGATCATACCTGCACTCGTCAGATCGCAGAAGGTAAACAGCTTAAGGCTGGGCAAGTACCAGCTTGGGAGACTGTTTGGGAATCCCTGGTTCCGTTGACTTTTTCCCAAGTTAAGGGTACAAATGATTTCCATTAAAAGAGGACAATGGCTTGCAGCAGAGTCTGTCAACGGTTATTCTAAGCTGATCATACCTGCACTCGTCAGATCGCAGAAGGTAAACAGCTTAAGGCTGGGCAAGTACCAGCTTGGGAGACTGGTTGGGAATCCCTGGTTCCGTTGACTTTTTCCCAAGTTAAGGGTACAAATGATTTCCATCAAAAGAGGACAATTGCTTGCAGGAAAGCTGTGTCAACGGTTATTCTAAGCTGATCATACCTGCACTCATCAGATCGCAGAAGGTAAACAGCTTAAGGCTGGGCAAGTACCAGCTTGGGAGACTGGTTGGGAATCCCTGGTTCCGTTGACTTTTTCCCAAGTTAATGGTACAAATGATTTCCATCAAAAAGAGGACAATTGCTTGCAGCAGAGCTCTGTCAACGGTTATTCTAAGCTGATCATACCTGCACTCGTCAGATCGCAGAAGGTAAACAGCTTAAGGCTGGGCAAGTACTAGCTTGGGAGACTGGTTGGGAATCCCTGGTTCCTTTAACTTTTTCCCAAGTTAAGGGTACAAATGATTTCCATCAAAAGAGGACAATGGCTTGCAGCAGACTCTGTCAACGGTTATTCTAAGCTGATCATACCTGCACTCATCAGATCGCAGAAGGTAAACAGCTTAAGGCTGGGCAAGTACCAGCTTGGGAGACTGGTTGGGAATCCCTGGTTCCGTTGACTTTTTCCCAAGTTAAGGGTACAAATGATTTCCATCAAAAGAGGACAATGGCTTGCAGCAGACTCTGTCAACGGTTATTCTAAGCTGATCATACCTGCACTCGTCAGATCGCAGAAGGTAAACAGCTTAAGGCTGGGCAAGTACCAGCCTGGGAGACTGGTTGGGAATCCCTGGTTCCATTGTCTTTTTCCCAAGTTAATGGTACAAATGATTTCCATCAAAAGAGGACAATGGCTTGCAGCAGACTCTGTCAACGGTTATTCTAAGCTGATCATACCTGCACTCGTCAGATCGCAGAAGGTAAACAGCTTAAGGCTGGGCAAGTACCAGCTTGGGAGACTGGTTGGGAATCCCAGGTTCCGTTGACTTTTTTCCCAAGTTAAGGGTACAAATGATTTCCATCAAAAGAGGACAATGGCTTGCAGCAGACTCTGTCAACGGTTATTCTAAGCTGATCATACCTGCACTCGTCAGATCGCAGAAGGTAAACAGCTTAAGGCTGGGCAAGTACCAGCTTGGAAGACTGGTTGGGAATCTCTGGTTCCGTTGACTTTTTTCCCAAGTTAAGGGTACAAATGATTTCCATCAAAAGAGGACAATTGCTTGCAGAAAGCTCTGTCAACGGTTATTCTAAGCTGATCATACCTGCACTCTTCAGATCGCAGAAGGTTAACAGCTTAAGGCTGGGCAAGTACCAGCTTGGGAGAATGGTTGGGAATCCTTTGTTCCGTTAACTTTTTTCCCAAGTTAAGGGTACACATTATTTCCATCAAAAAAGGACAATGGCTTGCAGCAGACTCTGTCAACGGTTATTCTAAGCTGATCATACCTGCACTCGTCAGATCGCAGAAGGTAAACAGCTTAAGGCTGGGCAAGTACCAGCTTGGGAGACTGTTTGGGAATCCCTGGTTCCGTTGACTTTTTTCCCAAGTTAAGGGTACAAATGATTTCCATTAAAAGAGGACAATGGCTTGCAGCAGAGTCTGTCAACGGTTATTCTAAGCTGATCATACCTGCACTCGTCAGATCGCAGAAGGTAAACAGCTTAAGGCTGGGCAAGTACCAGCTTGGGAGACTGGTTGGGAATCCCTGGTTCCGTTTACTTTTTTCTCAAGTTAAGGGTGCAAATGATTTCCATCAAAAGAGGACAATTGCTTGCGGAAAGCTGTGTCAACGGTTATTCTAAGCTGATCATACCTGCACTCATCAGATCGCAGAAGGTAAACAGCTTAAGGCTGGGCAAGTACCAGCTTGGGAGACTGGTTGGGAATCCCTGGTTCCGTTGACTTTTTTCCCAAGTTAATGGTACAAATGATTTCCATCAAAAGAGGACAATTGCTTGCAGAAAGCTCTGTCAACGGTTTTCTAAGCTGATCATACCTGCACTCGTCAGATCGCAGAAGGTAAACAGCTTAAGGCTGGGCAAGTACTAGCTTGGGAGACTGGTTGGGAATCCCTGGTTCCTTTAACTTTTTTCCCAAGTTAAGGGTACAAATGATTTCCATCAAAAGAGGACAATGGCTTGCAGCAGACTCTGTCAACGGTTATTCTAAGCTGATCATACCTGCACTCATCAGATCGCAGAAGGTAAACAGCTTAAGGCTGGGCAAGTACCAGCTTGGGAGACTGGTTGGGAATCCCTGGTTCCGTTGACTTTTTTCCCAAGTTAAGGGTACAAATGATTTCCATCAAAAGAGGACAATGGCTTGCAGCAGTCACTGTCAACGGTTATTCTAAGCTGATCATACCTGCACTCGTCAGATCGCAGAAGGTAAACAGCTTAAGGCTGGGCAAGTACCAGCCTGGGAGACTGGTTGGGAATCCCTGGTTCCATTGTCTTTTTTCCCAAGTTAATGGTACAAATGATTTCCATCAAAAGAGGACAATGGCTTGCAGCAGACTCTGTCAACGGTTATTCTAAGCTGATCATACCTGCACTCGTCAGATCGCAGAAGGTAAACAGCTTAAGGCTGGGCAAGTACCAGCTTGGGAGACTGGTTGGGAATCCCAGGTTCCGTTGACTTTTTTCCCAAGTTAAGGGTACAAATGATTTCCATCAAAAGAGGACAATGGCTTGCAGCAGACTCTGTCAACGGTTATTCTAAGCTGATCATACCTGCACTCGTCAGATCGCAGAAGGTAAACAGCTTAAGGCTGGGCAAGTACCAGCTTGGGAGACTCGTAGGGAATCCCTGGTTCTGTTGACTTTTTTCAAAAGTTACGTTAACTAATGATTTCCATCAAAAATGGACTATGGATTAAAACTGACTCTGTCAACGGTTATTCTAAGGTGATCATATCTGCAGTCGTCAAATCGCAGAAGGTAAACAGCTTAAGGCTGGGCAAGTACCAGCTTGGGAGACTGGTTGGGAATCCTTGGTTCCGCTGACTTTTTTCCCAAGTTAAGGGTACGAATTTGAGTTGAGCGAACACCTGGATGTTCGGGTTCGAGAGGTACGGCCGAACTTCCGGAAAATGTCCGGGTTCGTGATCCGAACTTCATCCCGAAACCGAACCCCATAGAAGTCAATGGGGACCCGAACTTTTGGGCACTAAAAAGGCTGTAAAGACTCCCGGAAAGGGCTAGAGGGCTGCAAAAGGCAGCAAAATGTAGGTAAATCCCCTGCAAACAAATGTAGATAGGGAAATGATGACTTAACATTAGAGTTGAGCGAACACCTGGAAGTTCGGTTTCGGCGAGTTCGGCCTGAACTCGACCCGAACTTCATCCCGAACCCGAACCCCATAGAAGTCAATGGGGACCCGAACTTTTGGGCACTAAAAAGGCTATAAAAGACACCCAGAGGGATAATATACCGCATTAAACGCATTGCGATTACAACTTTGAGCTAACGATCACCATGGGAACGCCTCCTCCAGTAGAATGTACTGTCGGATCTGAGAATTAAGTTGAAATCGCAATGCGATTCTTATATATTTGCTTAATCGCATTGCGATTTCAACTTAGCATTGCTAAATAATTCCATCCATATCGTTAACTTACTGAGTCAGTAAATTAACGAATATGGATGGAATTATTTAGCAATGCTAAGTTGAAACGGCAATGCAATTAAGCAGATATATAAGAATCGCATTGCGATTTCAACTTAATTCTCACATCCAACAGTACATTCTACTGGAGGAGGCGTTCCCATGGTGATCGGAAGCTCAAAGTTGTAATCGCAATGCGATTAAGCAAATACATAAGAATCGCATTGCGATTCCAACTTTTTAGTACTCAACTTTTAAAATCGTACACCACTTTAAGTTCCAAAGTTGCAATCGCGTTCGAATAGAACTTAAAGCTGACTCTTAGTCAGTTTTAGTATTGTTGTGCTGTAATAGAAGTTACATTCGTACGCGAATATAACTTAGAGCAATACAGTCAACTTTACACTGTTAGTTTTATTATCGCGATAATACAACTATTCAAGAATCGTGTACGTGCGTCTGTACGTGTGTGCGTTACCTCGGATCGGATCGAGAGAGACGAGAGTGGAGATTGGTGACTGTCCCATCGATTATGGCGAAAAGTAATTTCTCTAAAGAAGAGCTGGATTTCTTAATAACTGTAAGTAATTGAACTTAGTTAGTGTGTAATGCAGTAATGTGATTTAAACTTATTAATGATTTTTATTAGCCAAGAAGCCTGCAGGCCTTCACTGATCTCATAACTGCCTTACACTGTCACATGTCCTACTGCTTGGTGACATAAACTCATCACAGGCTTTAGCAGACTGCACAACTACATGAGTGATTAGTGAAAGACACTGTTAAAGGGGTGGCAATGTTCAAGTCACTTTTAAAGGGATGACGATGTTCAAGTCACTTTTAAAGGGATGGCGATGTTCAAGTCACTTTTAAAGGGATCGCAATGTTCAAGTCACTTTTAAAGGGATCGCAATGTTCAAGTCACTTTTAAAGGGATGGCGATGTTCAAGTCACTTTTAAAGGGCGGCAATATTCAAGTGACTTTTAAAGGGATCGCAATGTTCAAGTCACTTTTAAACGGATGGCAATGTTCAAGTCACTTTTAAAGGGGCTGCAGTGTTCAAGTCACTTTTAAAGGGGCGGCAATGTTCAAGTCACTTTTAAAGGGATGGCGATGTTCTACTCTTTGACTGTTTTGATATTAAATGTTATTTTTGATGGTTCTTATGACTATGATAACTAATAATTGTATTTTAGAACTGTGGGATTACATGATTTAATTGTTATCTTGCAGGAAATGTTGGAGAAGGTGTACGACCGCAGAAGGTCAAGGGGCGAAAAGCAGGCCATAGTGCGGAGAATTGCTTTCCAGCTGTGGCAGAAGCATGGGTGCACTCATCGGAAGGATGCGATTCTAAAAAGTGGTCAGATCTGAAGCGCCACAGGATGGATCTGATCACTAAGATCAGAGATAAATCTTTTCCAGGTACAATCCTTATTTGCATAACTGAGCAGATAGATAACAATATGTTGGTGAGAGAAATAAGTATGTTAACCCTTTACAATAAATCACTTAGTACAGTGGTGTTGAACTGATGGGAAAGGGTGCTAAAGGTGGCAATATGAGACCTCTTTCTGGGCCACATATGTTTTTTGACTTTACACAGTTGACTTTGGCCCCTGAAGCTTGTCCAAACTCCTCGCACGTCTGGACGAGTGTAGACAACAATCATCGATCAGGACAATTAGGCCACATGCCCAAATGAAGTCATAGACTCGGATCACTCTTGTTCCCTGGGGAGTGGCCCAACACCCAATAGCAGCAGTGAGTTGAAGCTGAACTTAATCAACGATGCTCAAAGGCAGAGTGCAGGGGGTACCCACAGGTTCCTGGGCCGGCAGGTCAAGGCAGACACTGATGATACTACACTTGATCTAAGCCAAAAGGAGAAGAAAGATAGGTGTAGTTAATTATTATGCCATCCAGACACTACCATAGATTATTTTGTGTACCTTTAACTGTAATTTGGCGTTACTTGTTTATCTTGTTGTCATTTTTAAAAAATTTGGTCATCATCATTACAGATGCTCCGCTTCCCAAAGTGAGAGCCAAGCTCTCTAAAAAGAAGAAGGCGGTGGAGGTGGAGGAGGAGACAGACCACTCGGACGAGGAGGAGCAGGAAGAGGCAGGGCCATCAGGCTATCGGGCCCATAGCCCACCTGCTGCAGTGGAGGAGGGTGATGACTCTGAGGAGGCAGAAGAGAAGATGGTCACTACCCCCCGACAAGAAGGTAAATGGATGATGTGGATATTTTTATTTATTCAGTGTCCCAGAAAGCTAATGTTACGAGTGGGAGTACTGATTTCCATAATGTATCTAACTGACACATACATTTTTGGAAGTACGATATAACAAGCATGCAATATATAAATTTTTGTAAGAATATATTTTAACAAACTATATTATTTTTTTAAATGAAGAAAATATAATAAAACAGGCAACAAATAAAGTACAACACATAACAGTAATATAAAAAATAAACACTAAAAAGTAATTGATCAACATCAAAACCATTAACGTAACTACTAAGTCAATAACCCAAAACTAAAAGGAACTATTATTAATCCTACCTAAACCAATATAAAACAGATTTCAAGAAAAAAATATCATCTGCTTTATATAACAATTAATGATTGTATTTTAATGTACATTTCCAAATTTTATTTCATTTATTTTACAGCTGACAATATCATGTTAAAAAAAAATAAAAACAATGCGAAGGAAGCACCAGCTGCGAATGCAGCAGTTCAGGGAGCAGCAAACCAGGAAGATGAGGCAGATCAAGATGCAGTTCTCCCACCAAATGCGAGCCATGGAGGAGGCTCATCTTAAGGACATCGATGATCTGCTGGAGGAGCAGAGAAAAATTAAAAAATTGCCTTAATTTTTTTGGTTATTTATATATTTATGTTAAAAAATAATTCTATTTTGTTAAAGATTATTTTATAAAACTATAATGTTAAATCAAATTTATTGTGTTTTGTTTGATTGGAAACAAAGGGTACAGATAGTGTTGCCCATATTAATAATTATTTTTCATTACTGTAATCTTTCAAGGGTTTCAAGTTCAACTGGTTTATGTGCTAGATCTGGTAAGGTTTCTGGTAAGGCTGTAAAACACACCTGGAAAAGGCTAGAGGGCTGCAAAAGGCAGCAAAATGTAGGTAAATCCCCTGCAAACAAATGTAGATAGGGAAATGATGAGTTAACATAAAATAAATAAAAATTAAACAATATTAATTGGAGTGAGGTCCCATAGCACAGAATCAGGCTTCAAGTCACCCACCAATGGAGAAGGTCACTTACTATTATTTCGACCCCAGCACCCAGACAAAGGAGAGAGGTCCCACAGCAGAGAATCTGGCATCATATCAACCACCACAGGAGTAGGCCACCATTTAGTTACTTTGACCCCTTCACCCAGACAGAGGAGAGAGGCCACACAGCACATATTCAGGCATCATATCAACCACCGCAAGAGAAGGACACTTTTAGATACTTTGACCCCTGCACCCAGGAAGAGGAGAGAGGTCCCACAGCAGAGAATCAGGCATAATATCAACCACCACAGGAGAAGCCACCATAAAGTTACTTTGACCCCTTCACCCAGACAGAGGAGAGAGGCCCCACAGCACATATTCAGGCATCATATCAACCACCGCAAGAGAAGGACACTTTTAGATACTTTGACCCCTGCACCCAGGAAGAGGAGAGAGGTCCCACAGCACAAATTCAGGCATCATATCACACACCACAGGAGAAGGCCTCTTTCAGTGACTTAGGCCTTTGGACCCAGACAGAGGAGAGAGGTCAGAGATTAGCTTCATATCCCCAGCACAGCAGAAGACCGCTTTATTTGACTTAGGCCTCAGCACCCAGACAGAGGACAGAGGTAGCATGGCAGAGGTTATGGCTTCATGTCACCCGATAGTTTAACAGGCCACTTTCATCTAGTTAGGCCCCGGCGCCCAGACAGAGGAGAGTTTCATTCAACTGTGGGTTACATAAAATTTGTATTAAATAAAGAAGTGGCCCGTAGTACAACAAGACATGTTTTAGGCAGTTATTAAGGACTACTCTGCACAAGGGAGGGACAGGTCCTGTGGGATCCATGCCTGGTTCATCTTTATGAACGTCAGCTTGTCCACATTGGCTGTGGACAGGCGGCTGCGCTTGTCAGTAATGACGCCCCCGCCGTGCTGAATACGCGTTCTGATAAAACGCTGGCCGCCGGGCAGGAAAGCACCTCCAAGGCATAACATGCTAACTCTGGCCACGTGGACAATTTTGAAACCCAGAAGTTGAATCGGGCCGAACCGTCCATCAGTACGTGGAGGGGTGTGCAGACATACTGTTCAACCATGTTAGTGAAATGCTGCCTCCTGCTAACACGTTCCATATCAGGTGGTGGGGCAGTTAGCTGTGGCGTGGAGACAAAACTTGTCCACATTTCTGCCATGCTAACCCTGCCCTCAGAGGAGCTGGCCGTGACACTGCTGCGTGGGCGACCTCTAGCTCCTCCTCTGCCTTGGCATTGGCCTTCCACCTGTTCCCCTGTGACAGTTGGGAATGCTCTCATGAGCGTGTCTACCAGCGTGCGCTTGTACTCGCGCATCTTCCTATCACGCTCCAGTGCAGGAAGTAAAGTGGGCACATTGTCTTTGTACCGGGGATCCAGCAGGGTGGCCACCCAGTAGTCAGCACACGTTAAAATGTGGGCAACTCTGCTGTCGTTGCGCAGGCACTGCAGCATGTAATCGCACATGTGTGCCAGGCTCCCCAGAGGTAAGGACAAGCTGTCCTCTGTGGGAGGCGTATCGTCATCGTCCACCGTATCCCCCCAGCCACGCACTAGTGATGGGCCTGAGCTGTGTGGGCTGCCACCCTGCTGTGAACCTGCTTCATCCTCATCCTCCTCCACCTCCTCCTCATCCTCCTCGTCCTCCATTAGAGTGCCATGGCTGGCGACTTGTGAACCTGCCCTCTGCTGCTTCAAAAAACCTCCCTCTGAGCTACTTCTAACAGACTGGCCTGAAAGTCTTAGAAACGAGCCCTCCTCCTCCTCCTCCACCTGGGCCACCTCCTCTTCCATCATTGCCCTAAGCGTTTTCTCTAGGAGACATAGAATTGGTATTGTAACGCTGATAACAGTGTCATCGCCACTGGCCATGTTGGTGGAGTACTCAAAGCAGTGCAGCAGGGCACACAGGTCTCGCATGGAGGCCCAATCATTGGTGGTGAAGTGGTGCCGTTCCGCAGTACGACTGACGCGAGCGTGCTGCAGCTGAAACTCCACTATGGCCTGCTGCTGCTCGCACAGTCTCTCCAGCATGTGCAAGGTGGAGTTCCACCGGGTGGGCACGTCGCATATGAGGCGGTGAGCGGGAAGGCCGAAGTTCCGCTGTACCGCAGACAGGCGAGCAGCGGCAGGATGTGAACGCCGGAAGCGCGCACAGACGGCCCGCACTTTGCAGCAGCTCTGACATATTGGGGTAGTGGTGAATGAACCTCTGCACCACCAAATTCAGCACATGCGCCAGGCAAGGGATGTGCGTCAAACAGGCTAGTCCCAGAGCTGCCACGAGATTTCGCCCATTATCGCATACCACCAGGCCTGGCTTGAGGCCCACCGGCAGCAACCACTCGTCCGCTGTTGTTCAATACCCCGCCACAACTCCTGCGCGGTGTGGGGCCTGTCCCCCAAACATAAGAGTTTCAGAATGGCCTGCTGACGTTTACCCCGGGCTGTACTGAAGTTGGTGGTGAAGGTGTGTGGCTGACAGGAGGAGCTGGTGGAAGCAGTGGAGGAGGAAGCCGAGTAGGAGGAGGAGGCTACAGGAGGCAGAGAATGATGCCCTGCGATCCTAGGTGGCGGAAGGAAGTGCGCCAAGGAACTCTCCGCCTGGGGCCCAGCCGCCACTACATTCACCCAGTGTGCAGTTAGTGAGATATAGCGTCCTTGGCCGTGCTTACTGGACCACGTATCTGTTAATTTGCGCTTCCTCTCAAAGGTTTGAGAGATGGAGAGCTGAACGCTGCTGTGTGAAATAGTGGAGACGCTAGGTGACGGTGGCGGTGGTGGTGGTGGTGTCGGTGGCACATCCTCTGTTTGCTGCTCAGCAGGTGGCAACATTCCTCTCGAGGCGGAAGCCGAGGCAGCAGCGATAGAGGTAGCAGGGGGAGCCTGAGCGTGTTCCTTGTTTTTGAGGTGTGCACTCCACTGCAGTTCATGCTTTGCATGTAGATGCCTGATCATGCAGGTGGTGCTCAGGTTAAGAACGTTAATGCCTCGCCTCAGGGTCTGATGGCACAGCGTGCAAACCACTCTGGTCTTGTCCTCAGCACATTGTTTGAAGAAGTGCCATGCCAGAGAACTCCTTGAAGATGCCTTTGGGGTGCTGGGTCCCTGTTGGCGCTGGCCAATAGCAGGCGAACTCTCGGGACGGCGGGTGTTCTGCTTTTGCCCCCTGCTCCCTCTTTGGCTTCGCTGTTGTCTCGGTCTCACCACTGCCTCTTCCTCTGAACTATTTAAGTCAGCGGCACGACCTTCAGTCCATGTGGGGTCTAAGACCTCATCGTCCTCTGCATCGTCTTCCACCCAGTCTTCCTCCCTGACCTCCTCCTGTTCAGTCTGCACACTGCAATAAGACGCGGCAGTGGGCACCAGTGTTTCGTCATCATCAGAGACTCGGTCACTCTGCTGTGGTGGTATTCCCATGTCCTCATCATCTGGATACATAAGTGGTTGTGCATCAGTGCATGGAATGTCTTCCACCGCTGGGGAAGGGCTAGGTGGACGCCCCTGGAAAACCGTGGGAGCAGAGTCTTCAAACAGAATAAGAGACTGCTGCATAACTTGAGGCTCAGACAGTTTCCCTGATATGCATGGGGGTGATGTGACAGACTGATGGGCTTGGTTTTCAGGTGCCACCTGTGCGCTTTCCGCAGAAGACTGGGCGGAAGACAATGTGGTGAACGTGTTGGAAGCACTGTCGGCCACCCAATCGACTAATGCCTGTACCTGCTCAGGCCTTACCATCCTCATAACGGCATTGGGCCCCACCAAATATCGCTGTAAATTCTGCCGGCTACTTGAGGGAGTTGGTTCACTACTTTGTGCGCCTGAGGCCGAACAGCCACGTCCTCTGCCAGCAACAGAGGCTCCACGGACACCACCACGACCGCGTCCTCGTCCCTTAATAGAATGTTTCCTCATTGTTGCGATTCAACTTGCACCACAATAAAATATATTATTTTTAGCCCCAAAATTCCCACACTGGAAGATATAATTCCTTTTTCCGGTATTAATTACAAGAAGACTGCTGCTAATTGGACACCAGAATTTTTAAAATGCTAGTTTGTGTACATAAATTCCCACACTGGAAGATATAATTCCTTTTTCCGGTATTAATTACAAGAAAAATGCTGCAAATTGGACACCAGAATTTTTAATATGCTAGTTTTGGTACATAGATTCCCACACGGGAGATATAATTCCTTTTACAGGAGTAAAACGTGCGGCCTACTGTTTCTGGAGTAACTAACACCAGATTGATTAAATTGGCCTTTTTTCACCAAAATTACAACACTGGACAAATGTAATGCCTTTTTCCGGTATTAATTCCTTTTACAGGAGTAAAACGTGAGGCCTACTGTTTCTGGTGTAACTAACACCAGATTAATTAAATTGGCCTTTTTTCACCAAAATTACAACACTGGACAATGTAATGCCTTTTTCGGTATTAATTACAAGAAGACTGCTGCTAATTGGACACCAGAATTTTTAAAATGCTAGTTTGTGTACATAAATTCCCACACTGGAAGATATAATTCCTTTTTCCGGTATTAATTACAAGAAAACTGCTGCAAATTGGACACCAGAATTTTTAAAATGCTAGTTTTGGTACATAGATTCCCACACGGGAGATATAATTCCTTTTACAGGAGTAAAAACGTGCGGCCTACTGTTTCTGGTCTAACTAACACCAGATTGATTAAATTGGCCTTTTTTTCACCAAAATTACAACACTGGACAATGTAATGCCTTTTTCCGGTATTAATTCCTTTTACAGGAGTAAAAACGTGAGGCCTACTGTTTCTGGTGTAACTAACACCAGATTGATTAAATTGGCCTTTTTTCACCAAAATTACAACACTGGACGATATAATGCCTTTTGCGGTATTAATTACAAGAGGACTGCTGGTATTTCAGAACACCGGAATTTTTAAAATGCTAGTTTTGCTAGATAAATTTCCCACACTGGGAGAAATATTGCCTAAGCCTTTTTACAGTATTAATTACAACAGGAGTGCTTCTTCTGGTCTAACACCAGAATAATTTTATTATTACGGTGAAAGCTTTTTTTAATTTATATTTCTGGCACATAAAAAAAAAAAATACTTCTGGCTGATAGTATTGGACTTGGCTGTAGTGGCACTGGCTAGCCTAGCTGGAACAGCCCATTCATGGGATTTGCTATCCAAGTGGGTTACTTTCAGTTTCACCACTGATATATTAAATATCTTTGCAGTTAGTATGGGTGACACAAGCACAGCCAAACCCCTGATGTAGTATATCTATAAAAAAATCGACTATTACATGAGATTAATGGACGTTGTGGCAGCTTTTGCTGTAGCACCACAAGTCCCAAAATGGCCGCCGCCTATCAGCCCAGTTACATGTGCCAGAAAATGGTCTGCCCAGCCAGAAAAAAAATTGACTTTGACTGAGCAGCTGAATCGCTGTTGTTCTGATTCACAGGTGTAGATTTTTCACTTCTTTGGAGCTTTGGTTTAGACTCTGTGGCAGCTTGTGCTGGCGCACCACAAGTCCCAAAATGGCCACCGCCGGTCAGCCCAGTTACATGTGCCAGTAAAAATCGCTCTGGCCAGTCTCAACAAAATAGTGACTTTCAGTGAACAGCTCAGCTGAGTTGTTCTGATGCACAGGTGTAGAAAGGTAGATCATTCACTTCTTTATCCCTGCCTATCTCGCCCTCACAGAAGCTGCGTCCTCTCCCTACACTAATCAGAGCAGTGTGACGTGCGGCGCTACGTGACTCCAGCTTAAATAGAGTCTGGGTCACATGCTGCACTTGGCCAATCACAGCCATGCCATTAGTAGGCATGGCTGTGATGGGCTCTTAGGGCAAGAAGTAAAACGCTAGCTGATTGGCTGCTGTGCAGCCCTTCAGAAAGCGGGAAGTAATCGACAAACACCGGACCCGAACCCGAACTTTTTTGAAAATGTCCGGGTTCGGGTCTGTGTCACGGACACCCCAAAATTCGGTACGGACCCGAACGATTCTCGAACTGTTCGCTCAACACTAGTACGAATGATTTCAATCAATAAAGGACAATGGCTTGCAGCAGACTCAGTCAACGGTTATTCTAAGCTGATCATACCTGCACTCGTCAGATCGCAGAAGGTAAACAGCTTAAGGCTGGGCAAGTACCAGCTTGGGAGACTGGTTGGGAAACCCTGGTTCCATTGACATTTTTCAAAAGTTACGTTAACTAATGATTTCCATCAAAAATGGACTATGGTTTGAAGCTGACTCTGTCAACGGTTATTCTAAGCTGATCATACCTGCACTCGTCAGATCGCAGAAGGTAAAAAGCTTAAGGCTGGGCAAGTACCAGCTTGGGAGACTGGTTTGGAATCCCTGGTTCCATTGACTTTTTTCAAAAGTTACGTTAACTAATGATTTCCATCAAAAATGGACTATGGATTTAACCTGACTCTGTCAACGGTTATTCTAAGCTGATCATACCTGCACTCATCAGATCGCAGTAGGTAAACAGCTTAAAAAGGACCTTTCATCAGGGTAATAAATGTGTACTAACTATACTGACATGTAGAGCGAAGCCCACGGATCTCCCTGCACTTACTATTATCCCTGGGTGCCGCTCCGTTCGCCCGGTATAGGCTCCAGTATCTTCTGGGACTTGGTTATACTAGGCGGAGCCTAGTACACTTGGTTATAGTAGGCGTATCCCAGGCTGTAGCTCTGGCCAATCGCAGCGCTCAGCTCACAACCTGGGAGAAGAAAAAAAACTCTGGGGCCTTGTTGCCTTGTTTTTCAAATTCTTCATAGAAAATAACATATGATATAGACATGTACAGTACTATGCTGTACATAATACTTGTAGAATATACATACAGGTGGTAACAGGCTTTTACCATGTATCTCAGTGCTACTATGAAGTATAGTTTGGGGGTGATTTACTAGAAAGCCAGAGACAGGATATACAGACATAGACTCACATTTATTAATGTAAAGTACACAAAAATATGGCACAATTTGAAACAATTTGTCAAATCTAGCTCCACTACAAGTTTGACATTGCTATGTAATACCGGTGCCAAATTTCTTGAAACGGCTACACCAGAACAGTTGTTCTATGGAGGTGTGCGGTGTTTGACCCCCTGATCCGTGAGTGACGGCCTAACCTGAAGATAGGATTTTAATTATTAAAGGACGGACATCCCCTTTAGTAAAAAATAAAAAATTAAAATTGCCCCTGGCCTCTTTCACACTGCAAATTATTAATTTCTTTTGTTCTCTTCAAGCTTCCCAGGAAGAACGGGAGAAGCGACCATGAAGAAGAGGAAGAGAGAGGAGTAAGTGAAGGAGTTTATGTCCCTGCAGGCCCCATAGCTTCTAACCTTACACCAGCAAATCCATACTGAACATGACACAAGATCACTACATATATTCTAATCAGATATGTAAGGAAATCCTTCCGTAGGTCTAGGAAACTGGGGTGTACACATAGGGCCCCCATAGCAACAATTACTAAGGGCCCTCCTCCCAATAAGATTTATTCCAAATTTAGGATTTTTTTTATTAGGCTAGTTACACACTAGCGGCATGGCCCTCCGACAGGCTGTTCCAGTGGGTGAACAGCCTGTCGAATCTGTCTGGCCACTAGAGCACGTGTGCCCCTAGACTACCGCTCCGGCCCCATTGACTATAATGGGACCGGGGCGGAGTTCTGGCGACAGCACAAGCCCAGAGGCTGCCGGAATAAAAATATGCATACCTCTCGGCATACACTACCGTACTGCTGCCTGAACTCCGCCCCTCCCCCATTATAGTCAATGGGGCCGGAGCGGTAGTCTGGGGGCATGCGTGCACTAGCGGCAGGACAGATCCGACAGGCTGTTCACCTGCCAGAAAGTACCCATAAGTAGAAGACTTGAAAAAAAGTTTTAAAAAGTGAAACAGGTAATTTAAAAAATTGTCACCAATTCTGTACACCATATTTCTCAATGTATGGCTCAAATACTAGACATAGATGAATCTTCTCCATACAGCGTATGTCTCCTGCTTCTCTCATATAATACATGTTAAAGCTGTCATTTGCAGCAACCACTAAGGGGAGTTCCTTCTAGTGTGGGTGCAGAAAAATGCCATGGTGTCATGTTGAGAACATAGGAAGCAGCTCAGTGCTGGGCCCCTTAGCAGTGACATGATCCACCTACATGGAGAGGACACCACTGTTATGAAATATAGAAGAACTGAGGGGCAGCATAGGCCGACAGACATCTCTTTGTGCCATAATACAGCTCCCTGCAAATCAGAAGTAATGCATATTGTAGTCATGTGTATAAGGCCTAATTCTCTAATATCTCTCTTCTATCACAGTTCACTGACTGCCACCCAGGAAGAATCCATGAAGAAGAGGAAGATGGATGATTACTTCCTTCATCCAGAAGAGCGGGCGGCGTTCTTCACACTCCTTGGTAAGACTGAATGCACTTTCCAAGGATGCCAACCAGACACAATGGACACATTTACTAAAGACTGGTACTTCATATGCCAGACCTAATAAGAGGTCCTTTATAGTAAGATGCACTGAATTTATTGAGGCACAGGACTCTTATAAAATGTGTTGCATCTTGTGCCATCAGTGCACCATAAACTGTAATCTACATCCTGTACAGGCTGCCCTAGATTCCATTTATTATTTACTCCAGTTTTCTGGCCTAAATTATTATAAAAATCCCTCATCTTTTTCCATAAATTTTAAAGAGAAGAGTGGGCATTGGAAAATCATGATATAAAATTAACTTTAGAGCAAACTATGGCTTGCTCAAAACACTGAGACTTTTATACGCCAGAAAAGTGCCATCTAGCTTCAGTAACTGTGCCGCACTGGTCACTGGTGAATTCACTGCTCAGGTGCTGATTACAATATGATGTCTCACTGAGGTTTATCAGCATGGTTCTGTACTGTATTTGGAGGTCATACTGTTATAGTTCAGAAGGTATCAATTACATAGTGAAATAATCCTATATTTATTATTTTGTAGAAGACGACAACATCCAGTTATTCCTTATCAGAGACAGCTGCTTTAAGATCTCGGACAAGGTATTACTATATTGAGGGACAGATATTCTTCAGAAGACAGGCTGGGGATACACTGCACTGCATGACCTGGTGGTATTATAGTCATCAGTAGAAGTTTCAGCCCTTATATCTGCAGTAGGATTGTGGACAGGAATATAAGGAACATACTGAACACATATATGTACTGTATATTATAATGTATTTACATAGGAAATGTACCACCAGCCTCTAACTCTGCTTCTCACCACACTAGTATCTCCTGGCCATGGTCCTCACTTACTTCAGAAGAGCAGGGCTGACTACTGAAGAATATAGAAAATATTTCTTTCCATCTCTGTGAGTTTCTTTTATCATGAACCAATATGTATATATTTAAAATTCATTGTGTAAAAACCCTACAAAATATCATGCATGTAAAATTACTATCAGTGATATCAGTACTGGTTCTTCTCATTGTCTTCTGACATACTCTTTCTTCCAGGTTTTTGGCCAACCAATTTGAAGAGGACGAGCCATTTCGAGAGGAGATCTACCCCTGGACCTTCGGATGGACGTGGACCATACAGAGGAAAGAGCTTCACCAACTGCGTAACCTATTGCTCATCCGGATGGGATTTAGAGCTTGGGTGGACCGGGCGACCTGTGATCTGGTTAGTAACATAAAAGCTATAAACTGTGATTAAAATCCAGTAGTGATTCTAATAATGTATAAGATATTTCACTCCAGATCATGGCACAAGACCCTGCACATTGGGCATGGAAGAGAGAGAGGAAAGTCCATCACAGCTGGGCCATCCGCCGATTCAGGAGGAAAGATACAGAATTCACCATCAAAGGCCCATGGATCAGACCTGAACCCTGCTCTCTTTGTAACCGCAATGCTCATTGAGGAGTGAACATCTTTGCCAGACAGACACATAGGAACGCAGTACAGCAGACTGACAGACATCTGTGGTAAGTGTCATTTTATTGTGTACATGTGTGTAGGTCAGGAAGGGGGAGTTCTTGGATGCTAAACTTTTCTCTAAGTAATGTGACCTTTATAGAAGAGCATTATAACATGTCTATGTTTATTCCCACAATAAACATTTTACAATGTTTTCTCCTGTGGTTTCTATTCATAACATAGATGTGCTGCTGCCAGGATGGGGAACATGGCTGCTGGACCTACAAGGAGAAGAAGATCGGGAGGACAGGATGGATGAAGACCTGGATGATGGTATGTATCATTCATAGTCATGCACTTACAAAAACACACATAAATGAACAGACTTAAAGGGGTTTTCCGAGACTTAAATATTGATGATCTATCCTTTGGATAGGTCATCAGTGTGTGACCGGCAGGCCTCCAACACCCAGGACCCCAGCTGATCTGCTGTTTGAGAAGGTAGCAGCGCTTGCAGTAGCACTGCAATACCAAGCATAGCCGTTATACAATGTACAGCGTTGTGCTTTGTAAGCTGCGAGAAGGCCATGTCGCTCACAGGAACGCTGGTGCCTCCTCAAACAGCTGATCGGCACAGGTCAGGGTGTCGGATCCCTACTTATCAGAAACTGATGACCTATCCAGTGGATAGGTCATCAGTATTTAAATCTCAGAAAACCCTTTTAATCATTGCACACACACCAAAACATATGTTATAGCGGTAACCCCCCTTAGTATGCCTGGAGGAAGGGCAGTACAGCAGCCATGGATTCCCACAGGTTTCCTCCACAGGGGGTTTTTCCTGTCCTGAGTGCTGCTGTACGCTCTTGGTGAGTGATGGGAGGTAACCAGCACATATAAAATACACATATTTAGAAAATGTGGATGATGTGGGATTTACCTTTTGAGATAAATAGACAAACTGATCTCCTGGTTTTGGTGACTGATCACAATATCACGGATCATCTGTACCTTGCAGCTTTTAATGCTGGAACTAGCTCTTGAACCTGTTACGGACGCCCTGTACAGGTACACCATGATATCCGAGTCCTTAAGGACACAGGGCTTACAGGTAGGTCTTGTGTATTTCTGATCACCGCCGCATGGCAGGCGGTGATCGGAACAGAGTGCCTGCTGAAATCATTCAGCAGGCACTCTGTGACAATGCCGAGGGGGGTCCTGTGACACCCCTGTATCGGCGATCGCAGCAAACTGCAGGTCAATTAAGACCTTTGGTTTGTTGCATTTCCGGGTTATTCGGGTCTCTCGTGACTCGATAACCCGGAATAGGATGGCGATCGGTGGTGTGGTAATACACCATCAACCACCATCCTTAGATCCTGAGAGGTGATGATGACATCACTTCTCAGGATTGCATCCTATTGGCTGGATGGGCAAGCAGGGGTTAACTCCCCCCAGCTCTGCTCTCTTCCTCCATACTGCTTCTGTGGACCCAGGAAAGAGAGCAGCCCATCCGTCCAGCTCTGAGCCAGCACCCCCCAGTGAGCCACCATAGTGCCATCTGGCACTAAAGAGGTACTAGGGACAGGTTTATGGAAATCTTAGATTAGGCAGGGAGACTGAGGGTTAGCTTAAGGAAAAAAATAAGTTTTTTTCAGCTGTGTGATCCTAGACCCCAGAGGGGTGCTGCAGCTTGCTCCTCCCCACCCCCACACACACACACACATTTTTTGGGCGCAAGCGCTTTTCTTTCTTTTGTGCATGCACTCTTAGCGTCCGGCCACTGTTAGCGCATTACCCACCCCACCGCTGATCAGTGAGTTTGAATCCTTTTTTTTGGGGGGGTAGGGTAGGGATTTAATAAAAAAAAATAAAAATTCTGTTAGGTTTAGGGGTAAATGAACGTGAACACCCGTCCCCCACACACACGCACACTAAATAAAGTTTTCCACACACGCACACACACACTCCCCTATGGCCCGCCGGATATTCTCGGCCCAGGAGGCATACACCCAGCTGCTCCAGTGAGGACAAGGATGACCCCACTTTCCTCTTGTCATCCGTGTCCTTCTCATCATCTAGTGATGATGATGAGCCCCCAAGGCGGCGGAGACGCCCTGGGGCTCGTACTACTGTATTTTTCCGGCCCACCAGATAAGTCCACCTGAGCCCCCAACCGGTGAACTTGTCTGGTGTACTCCAGAGGATTTTGAGCCCATGATTCCTGACTTTGTTGGCCAACCTGGAATCCAGATTCGCACAGTGGGCTTCACTGAATATGACTATTTTAGTTTTTTTTTTCAGTGACCACTTTGTGAATCTGATGGTGGAGCAAACGAACTTGTACGCCCAACAGTTCACTGCTCAACACCCGGGCTCCTTTTTGGCTAGGCCCGGTATCTGGACTCCGATCAGTGCAGCCGAGATGAGGACGTTTTGGGGCCTCGTGGTGCACATGGGCCTAGTCAAAAACCCAGTGTCAGACTGTACTGGAGTGGGGACGTTCTCTACCAGACCTCACTCTACTGTATGGCCATGACACGTTCCTATTTTGAGGCCATTCGGAAATGCCTGCATTATGCAGATAATGCAGCATGTCCCCCCCCAAGGTGATCCTGCCTATGACCGTCTGTACAAAATCAGGCCGGTCATCGATCACTTTGGGGCCAAATTTTTGGAGGCCTATGTACCTGGAAGGGAGGTCGATGTTCATGAGTCTCTCGTTGCTTTCAAGGGGAGACTCATTTTCCACCAGTATGTTCCCTCTAAGCGGGCGAGGCATGGCGTGAAGCTGTACAAACTTTGTGTATACAAGGGTGAAATTCTCGTATTGATTGTTCCCCCACTCTGGGTGTTAGCGGGAAACTTATGTGGGACCTTATGCACCCACTGCTAGATAAGGGTTACCACCTGTATGTGGATAACTTTTATACAAGTATCCCCTTGTTCCAGTCCCTCGCAACCAGATTCACGTCCGGAAAAATCAATGCTGCCTCCACCAGGGGTACCTATCCCCAGGGGTGAGAACCGTGCCCTTACCAGTGGAAACCTGTTGCTGGTCAGATATAAGAACAAGAGGGATATCCTTGTACTGTCCACAATTCACGGTAACGGCATCCCCCCGTCCCTGTGCGAGGTACCACGGCAACGATCATCAAGCCCGATTGTATAGTCGACTACAATCGGTATATGGGAGAAGTTGATCTCTCTGATCCAAGTCCTCAAGCCATATAACTCCATGCGAAAAACCCGCGCATGGTACAAAAAAGTTGCGTACTCTTTTGTGCTGTTCTGGAGCGCTGGTAACACAGGGAAATTCCAGCAGTTCTATGAGGCAGTCCTTAAGGACCTGATCTTTTCTGACCAGGAAAGAGCAGGCCGGAGTACCTCGGGAACTGGAGGCGCCCAGATCGTCCCTGGCCAACACATTCCAGGTGTGGTCCCCCATACTGGAAAGAAATGACGGTCCCAAAAAAAAAGTGCAGAGTGTGTCATAGGACGGGGATACGGAAGGACACCACCACTCAGTGTGACACGTGCCACGATCATCCGGGGCTCTGCATTGACGGTTGCTTCAGGGAGTACCACACTTCCATAGAGTACTAAATTTAAAATCCCCTTCCCCAATTTTAATTATATTTAGCCACAGACAATCGCCCAGAAAAAAATAAATAAATAAATAGACATATTAGGTATTGCCGCGTCCGTAAGAATCTGCTCTATAAAAATACCCCATGACCTAACCACTTAGATGAACACAGTCAAAAAAATAAAATAAAAACTGTGCCAAAAAAGCTATTTTTTGGCAAATTTTCCATTTTAATCCATTACTACCAGTAACAAAGCAAAGGTTAAAAGCCAAACAAGACTCAATATATATTGCCCTGATTCTCTAGTTTATAGAAACACCCCATATGTGGTCGTAAACTGCTGTATGACCAAACGGCAGGGGGCAGAAGGAAAGGAACGCAATATGGTTTCTCGAAGGCAAATTTTGATGGCCTTTTTTTTTTACATCATGTCCCATTTGAAGAACCCCTGATGTACCCCTAGAGTAGAAACTCCATAAAAGTGACCCCGATCAAAAAAACTAGACTAGAGTTGAGCGGAGGAGGCGACCGCAGGTCTGACACCCTATCTACAGGTTACACTAATTAATTATTTGGATTGTCTTTGTGCCAATTGTTAAGTTTTTGACTATCTCCTTTTTTCGTTTTGGGGGACCTTTCTAAATTTAGGCATTTTTTTGACTCTTATTTTTCTTACTGTGTGCCTTGTAGTGTTAGCCCTGCGGTTCTCTCCCCTCTTTTTTCTCCATCTCCATTGTGTTGTAATCTCTGCCGCTGTATTTTATGGTACAGTTTTTTAACTAATTCCTATTTGGATCTAATATAGATATTTCTTTGTCTACTATTGGGTTATGTGTGTTTCAATTTTTTAGTGGCTTCTGTAGGCAAGTTTTTCGCCTAACCCTTTCTATCTCATTAAGGATGGATAACCGGTATTGATATGTTGGTGTGTCTATGACCAAACGGCAGGGGGCAGAAGGAAAGGAACGCGATATGGTTCCGAACTCGACCCGAACTTGACCCCGAACCCAAAACCCAGGGTAAGATAGACCTTGAATGGGCTCGAGGTCTGCAAAAGGCATCAAAATGTAGGTAAATCCCCTGCAAACAAATGTGGATAGGGAAATGACTTAAAATAAAATAAAATAAATAAAAGTTAACCAATATCAATTGACAACTTGGAGGAGGAGGTGGAATAGGAGGTTGGGGTGGCGTCAGGTGGGAATGCTATGGGAGTTGAAGTTCTCATCACAGCCATAAAGGATTCATGTCAGCCTGCAGTTCCACAGGCCTCATTCACAGCTTCAGGCCCAAAACAACCATACATGGGGGTTGGAGAAGTTGTCATCACAGCCAAAATGGATTAATGCCTGCCGGCAGTGTCATAGGCCTCATGCACAGACTCAGGCCAATGGCAACCATACATGGGAGTTGAAGTTGTCATCACAGCCAAGAAGGAATCATGTCTGCCTGCAGGGACACAGGCCTCATTCAAACATTCAGGCCCACGGGACCCACAAAGAGGAGAGTTAAAATCACACCAAGACAGTATTGATTTCACCCAGCAATGCCACAAGCCTCATTTACAGATTCAGACCCATGTCACCCATAAAGAGGAGAGTTACAATCATGCCAAAACAGTATTGATTTCACACAGTAGTGCCATAGGCCTCATTCACTAATTCAGGACCATGGCACCCGCAAAGAGGAGAGCGGTCCCGTAACAGCAACACCGGCCTCAGGTCAACCTGCAATAGAGCAGGCTATTATCATTTATGTAGGCCCCTGACACCCAGAAAGAGGAGAGGTCATTTGACAGTAAAAAGAGGTTAACGTCTCCCACCAATGCAGCAAGTAATTAATGAAATATAGGCCCCTGACAACCAGACAATGTAGAGGTCATTTGACAGTATAAAGAGTTTAATGTCTCCCACCAATGCAGCAAGCCATTAAACAAAATATAGGCCCCTGACAACCAGACAATGGGGCGGTCATTTGACAGTAAAAAGAGGTTAATGTCACCCACCAGAGCAACAGGTGATTATCTGAAATGTAGACCCCTGGCACCCAGACAGAGGAGAGAGGTCCCATAGCAGAAAATCAGGCTTCATGTCACCCAGCAATGGAAAAGGCCACTTTCAGTTATTTAGGCCCCAGCAGCCAGACAGAGGAGAGAGGTTCCAGAGCAGAAAATCAAGCTTGATGTCACCCGCCAAAGCAGCAGGTGATTAACAGAATTTTAGGCCCCTGACACCCAGACAGAGGAGAGGTTTATTCAACTTTGGGTTTTCCCCGAAAATAATGATACAATTAAAAATAAGAGGATTCAATAAAGAAGTGCCCTGGAGTACAAGAATGTATGGTTGAGGGCGAGGCAGTTATAAATGTCTATTCTACACAAGGTACGGTCAAGTCCTGTGGGATCCATGCCTGGTTCATTTTAATGAACGTGAGCCTGTCCACTTTTGCTGTGGACAGGCAGCTGCCTTTGTCTGTAATGACGGCCCCTGCCATGCGAAATACACGTTCAGACAGGGCAGGCCAGCACCTCCAAGGCATAAAGGGCAAGCTCTGGCCATGTGGACAATTTGGAGACCCAGAAGTTGAATGGGGCAGTGTTCCACCATGTTGTTGAAATGCTGCCTCTTGCTAACACGATCCCTATCAGCTGGTGGTGTAGTTTGCTGTGGCGCGGTGACAAAACTTTTCCACAGCTCGGCCATGCTAACACTGCTGTCTGAGGAGCTGGCCATGACACAGCTGCGTTGGCGACCTCTTCCTCCTCCTCCTCGGTAGATGGTCGTCGAGAAGATACCAGCTGTATGTGAGGCCTCATTTATTTATTGATTCATTGTTTTTTGTTAGCTGTTGCAGGACTGTCCGCTTGGATTCTGGGTCATTCCTATGTCCACTGGGCGAGTAGGAGGGCCGCAGAGTTTTGCTATGGACTGAACTTATCGGTAACACAGGAGGCTGTGAAGATCCATTGGGCTGGAGTCCGAAGGCTTCAATGGTCAGGTTTGCGGGAATTGGTTCTGCAGTTGTATGACAATCTCCCTTGTCCTGATATGATTATAATTCATTTGGGAGGTAATGACATTGGGCGCAGAGAGACAATGCGGGTGATCTTTGACATGAAGAAATCCATGATGGATCTCAGATGTTTTTTCCCTGATACCAGGTAAATTTTCTCTGAAATAATTTCTAAAAGATGTTGGGTGGTGTCTCCAGTCCAGAAGTTCAAAGACAAGGTGAGGAAGTGTATTAGACGTACCATGTCCCAGTTTATATGCTCTGTGGCTGGTTTTTCTATTAGGCACTGCGACCTGGAGAGTGGTGAGGCAGGCCTACATTTTCGTGATGGTGTCCATTTGTCGGATGTCGGTTACAACATTTTTAATTTGGACCTGCAGGCTATGATAGAATTAGCTGTGGATGCGGTGGTCGTGGTATAGTCATCCCATCAGGGGATGGACTTTGATGTGCAGTTAAAGGGGTTGTCCGGGATTTGGGACCTTTGTCCTATAGTACTGCAGTGTCACACACATCAACACCACCCATATCCTACCTGATGAACTTACTTCTGATGACCCCTTTTACTCTAATAACTTCTTTGCCGGAAGTGAAGGTTTTCATTCTCTCAGTGACGTACCGGGTCCCTTGCAGAGGAGGAAAGCTTCCTCTTCCGCTGCTCAGGGAGCCCGGTGACGTCACTGGCAGCCTAGCTGATTATGCAAGAGTGTTGGAGGGCGGGAACTAGCCTGGCCGAGATCCCGCTAAGCTCCGCCCCTCAGCCCAGTGACGTCACCGGGTGCAGACAAGGGACCAATCAGAGCAGTCCCTTGCCCACGCTCACTCCAATTGGTTGGTCTATGTAGACCAACCAATTGGAGCTTATTACTGTAAAAAAGTTGTTTTCAGGCTGCGATCTCCACTCAGAGTGGATATCGCTGCCTGGCAATAAGTACCCCCAGTTCCCCTTATAAAATAATAGGCCCCCTCATATGTGCCCCAGTGCTGGTTCTAAAATAAATCCCCACTCATGTAAGTGCCCCAGTTCCCTGTATAAAATAAATGGCCTCCTTCTATGTGCCCCCTCCGCTCCTGCTGCCATTATGCCGCTGACATCTGCAGAGAGTGTTAGCTGTAAATTACAGCTAACACTCATCTCCAACGCCCCAAATCGGTGCTGGCACCGATCTGGGGTGTTTAACCCCATAGATGCCGCGGTCAGCAGCAGCCCGCTGCATCCACGGGGTTGAGAGGGAGCTCCCTCTCTCTTCCATCCGGACATTCGCAACGGCCTGGTTGCCATGGCAACCGGACGCCTTACAAAGGCGTCCTGGTTGCCATGTATCTAAGGCTGATCAGACCCTGAGGTTTGATCAGCCTTAGTGTAAGTGCAGCATACAGTGCATTACAATAGATGACTATTGCAATGCACTGTATAGTGATTAGGCCCACTGGATCTTCATGATCCAGATGGGTCTTGATAAATAAAAAAAGGTGAAAGTAAAAAATAAAAAAATAAAAAATTTAAAAATGTATCTAAAAATGTTATAAAAATTGTCTTTTCTCATATTCATTTATTTTACGCCATTAGGCTACATGCACACGACCGTTGGTGTTTTGCGGTCCGCAAACTGGGGATCCGCAAAACACGGAAGCTGCTCCACGGGGAAAACGGACATGCTCTATTTTTTTTTGCGGGGCCACAGAACGGAGCAACATCTTTTGCGGCCCAATTGAAGTGAATGGGTCCGCACCCGAGCCGCAAAATATGCAGCTTGGACGCGGACCACAACAACGGCCGTGTGCATGAGGCCTTAAATAAATCAAAAAACTACACATATTATGTATTGCCACGTCCGTAATAACTGGACCGTATTAACACCAAGCGATCAAAAAGGCGTATGTCCTACAAAATGGTACCAATAAAACCGTCACCCCATCCTGCAAAAAAAGAGCCCCTGAAAATTCCTTTAAAAATTTAAAAAATATTGCTCTTAGAACATGAAGACACTAAAGCATAATTTTTTGGCAAAAAAATGCTATTATTGTGATAAAGTTAAAAAAATTGTAAAAGTAGACATATTAGGTATCGCCACGTCCGTGACAAGCGGCTCTAAAAATATCACATGACCTAACCCCTCAGATGAACACCGTGAAAAAAATAAAAATAAAAACAGTACCAAGAAAGCCATATTTTGGCACCTAACATCACATAAAGTGCAACACCAAGCGATCAAAAAGGCGGATGCCCCCAAAAATAGTATCAATCAAACCATCACCAGAAATGCGCCATGGGGGGGGCGAATTGTCATGGGGGGGGGGGGACCCTTTTGTTTTTCGCCCCAGGGCCCCATTTCACCTAGAACCGGCCCTGGACGTGGGAGCGTGTCCCTTATACTGTGATGCTTTGATGCTGTCAGCGATGTTTATGGATAGACGTGGGAGCGTGGCCCTTGTAGTGTGATGCTGTCAGCGATCTTTATGGATAGACGTGGGAGCATGTCCCTTATACTGTGATGCTTTGATGCTGTCAGCGATGTTTATGGATAGACGTGGAAACGTGTTCCTTATACTGTGATGCTTTGATGCTGTCAGCGATGTTTATGGATAGACGTGGGAGCGTGGCCCTTGTAGTGTGATGCTGTCAGCGATCTTAATGGATAGACGTGGGAGCGTGTCTCTTATACTGTGATGCTTTGATGCTGTCAGCGATGTTTATGGATAGACGTGGGAGCGTGTCCCTTATACTGTGATGCTTTGATGCTGTCAGCGATGTTTATGGATAGACGTGGGAGCGCGGCCCTTGTAGTGTGATGCTGTCAGCGATCTTAATGGATAGACGTGGGAGCGTGTTCCTTATACTGTGATGCTTTGATGCTGTCAGCGATGTTTATGGATAGACGTGGGAGCGTTGTTCCTTAAACTGTGATGCTTTGATGCTGTCAGCGATGTTTATGGATAAACGTGGGAGCGTGGCCCTTGTAGTGTGATGCTGTCAGCGATCTTAATGGATAGACGTGGGAGCGTGTTCCTTATACTGTGATGCTTTGATGCTGTCAGCGATGTTTATGGATAGACGTGGGAGCGTGGCCCTTATAGCGTGATGCTTTCAGCGATGTTTATGGATGTGGGAGCGTGGCCCTTGTAGTGTGATGCTGTCAGCGATCTTAATGGATAGACGTGGGAGCGTGTTCCTTATACTGTGATGCTTTGATGCTGTCAGCGATGTTTATGGATAGACGTGGGAGCGTGTCCCTTAAACTGTGATGCTTTGATGCTGTCAGCGATGTTTATGGATAGACGTGGGAGCGTGGCCCTTATAGTGTGATGCTTTCAGCGATGTTTATGGATGTGGGAGCGTGGCCCTTGTAGTGTGATGCTGTCAGCGATCTTTATGGATAGACGTGGGAGCGTGTCCCTTATAGTGTGATGCTTTGATGCTGTCAGCGATGTTTATGGATAGACATGGGAGCGTGTCCCTTATACTGTGATGCTTTGATGCTGTCAGCGATGTTTATGGATAGACGTGGGAGCGTGGCCTTTGTAGTGTGATGCTGTCAGCGATCTTTATGGATAGACGTGGGAGCGTGGCCCTTATAGTGTGATGCTTTGATGCTGTCAGTGATGTTTATGGATGTGGGAGCGTGGCCCTTATACTGTGATGCTGTCAGCGATGTTTATGGACAGATGTGGGAGCGTGGCCCTTATAGTGTGATGCTTTGATGCTGTCAGTGATGTTTATGGATGTGGGAGCGTGGCCCTTATACTGTGATGCTTTGATGCTGTCAGTGATGTTTATGGATAGACGTGGGAGCGTGGCCCTTATAGTGTGATGCTTTCAGCAATGTTTATGGATGTGGGAGCGTGGCCCTTGTAGTGTGATGCTGTCAGCGATCTTTATGGATAGACGTGGGAGCGTGTCCCTTATAGTGTGATGCTTTGAATGCTGTCAGCGATGTTTATGGATAGACATGGGATCGTGTCCCTTATACTGTGATGCTTAGATGCTGTCAGCGATGTTTATGGATAGACGTGGGAGCGTGGCCTTTGTAGTGTGATGCTGTCAGCGATCTTTATGGATAGACGTGGGAGCGTGGCCCTTATAGTGTGATGCTTTGATGCTGTCAGTGATGTTTATGGATGTGGGAGCGTGTCCCTTATACTGTGATGCTTTGATGCTGTCAGCGATGTTTATGGATAGACGTGGGAGCGTGGCCCTTGTAGTGTGATGCTGTCAGCGATCTTAATGGATAGACGTGGGAGCGTGTTCCTTATACTGTGATGCTTTGATGCTGTCAGCGATGTTTATGGATAGACGTGGGAGCGTGTCCCTTAAACTGTGATGCTTTGATGCTGTCAGCGATGTTTATGGATAGACGTGGGAGCGTGGCCCTTGTAGTGTGATGCTGTCAGCGATCTTTATGGATAGACGTGGGAGCGTGTTTCTTATACTGTGATGCTTTGATGCTGTCAGCGATGTTTATGGATAGACGTGGGAGCGTGGCCCTTATAGAGTGATGCTTTCAGCGATGTTTATGGATGTGGGAGCGTGGCCCTTGTAGTGTGATGCTGTCAGCGATCTTAATGGATAGACGTGGGAGCTTGTCCCTTATAGTGTGATGCTTTGATGCTGTCAGAGATGTTTATGTATAGACATGGGAGCGTGTCCCTTATACTGTGATGCTTTGATGCTGTCAGCGATGTTTATGGATAGACATGGGAGCGTGGCCTTTGTAGTGTGATGCTGTCAGCGATCTTTATGGATAGACGTGGGAGCGTGGCCCTTATAGTGTGATGCTTTGATGCTGTCAGTGATGTTTATGGATGTGGGAGCGTGGCCCTTATACTGTGATGCTTTGATGCTGTCAGCGATGTTTATGGACAGATGTGGGAGCGTGGCCCTTATAGTGTGATGCTTTCAGCGATGTTTATGGATGTGGGAGCGTGGCCCTTGTAGTGTGTTGCTGTCAGCGATCTTTATGGATAGACGTGGGAGCGTGTCTCTTATAGTGTGATGCTTTGATGCTGTCAGCGATGTTTATGGATAGACGTGGGAGTGTGGCCTTTGTAGTGTGATGCTGTCAGCGATCTTTATGGATAGACGTGGGAGCGTGGCCCTTATAGTGTGATGCTTTGATGCTGTCAGTGATGTTTATGGATGTGGGAGCGTGGCCCTTATACTGTGATGCTTTGATGCTGTCAGCGATGTTTATGGATAGACGTGGGAGCGTGTCCCTTATAGTGTGATGCTTTCAGCGATGTTTATGGATGTGGGAGCGCGGCCCTTATAGTGTGATGCTGTCAGCGATCTTTATGGATGTGGGAGTGTGGCCCTTATAGTGTGATACTGTCAGCGATGTTTATGGATAGACGTGGGAGCGTGTCCCTTATACTGTGATGCTTTGATGCTGTCAGCGATGTTTATATATAGACGTGGGAGCGTGGCCCTTGTAGTGTGATGCTGTCAGCGATCTTTATGGATAGACGTGGGAGCGTGTCCCTTATACTGTGATGCTTTGATGCTGTCAGCGATGTTTATGGATAGACGTGGGAGCGTGTCCCTTGTAGTGTGTTGCTGTCAGCGATGTTTATGGATAGACGTGGGAGCGTGGCCCTTGTAGTGTGATGCTGTCAGCAATCTTTATGGATAGACGTGGGAGCGTGGCCCTTATAGTGTGATGCTTTGATGCTGTCAGTGATGTTTATGGATGTGGGAGCGTGGCCCTTATATTGTGATGCTGTCAGCGATGTTTATGGACAGATGTGGGAGCGTGGCCCTTATAGTGTGATGCTGTCAGCGATGTTTATGGATGTGGGAGCGTGGCCCTTATACTGTGATGCTGTCAGAAATGTTTATGGACAGACGTGGGAGCGTGGCCCTTTATAGTGTTTTGGTGTCCACATGACGAAACTGAGCTAAACGGATCCGTCCTGGCACACAATGTAAGTCAATGGGGACGGATCCATTTTCACTGACACGATATGGCAGAATAGAAAACGGATCCGTCCCCCATTGACTTTCAATGGTGTTCGAGACTGATCCGTATTGGCTATGTTACGGATAATACAAACGGATCCATTCTGAGCAGATGCAGATGTTTGTGTTATAGATGCGGATCCGTCCATGATGGATCCACACCAAATGCAAGTGTGAAAGTAGCCTTATCTGTGTAGCAGAGCAAAATTGGGGACATTGTAAAACAACTTTATCATTGCTTGGAGAGATTACTATAAGGGTACTTTCACACTTGTGGCAGGACGGATCCGGCATGCTATTCAGCCTGCCGGATCCGTCCTGCCGCAAGTGGCCGTGCACTGGCGTGCTGCCGCTCCGTCCCTATTGACTATAATGGGGCGGGGGACGGAGCTACGGCACAGCACGGCTGCGCACGGCAAAGATCGCCGGACTGAAAAGTCGGACATGCAGGACTTTAGTCCGGCGATCTCCGGCCGCGCACTGCCGTGCTGCCGCTCCGTCCCTATTGACTATAATGGGGCGGGGGACGGAGCTACGGCACAGCACGGCTGCGCACGGCAAAGATCGCCGGACTGAAAAGTCGGACATGCAGGACTTTAGTCCGGCGATCTCCGGCCGTGCACTGGCGTGCTGCCGCTCCGTCCCTATTGACTATAATGGGGCGGGGGACGGAGCTACGGCACAGCACGGCTGCGCACGGCAAAGATCGCCGGACTGAAAAGTCGGACATGCAGGACTTTAGTCCGGCGATCTCCGGCTGTGCACTGGCGTGCTGCCGCTCCGTCCCTATTGACTATAATGGGGCGGGGGCGGAGCTATGGCACAGCACGGCTGCGCACGGCAAAGATGGCCGGACTGAAAAGTCGGACATGCAGGACTTTAGTCCGGCGATCTCCGGCCGTGCACTGGCGTGCTGCCGCTCCGTCCCTATTGACTATAATGGGGCAGGGGCGGAGCTATGGCACAGCACGGCTGCGCACGGCAAAGATGGCCTGACTGAAAAGTCGGACATGCAGGACTTTAGTCCGGCGATCTCTGCCGCGCACTGGCGTGCTGCCGCTCCGTCCCTATTGACTATAATGGGGCGGGGGCGGAGCTATGGCACAGCACGGCTGCGCACGGCAAAGATGGCCGGACTGAAAAGTCGGACATGCAGGACTTTAGTCGGCGATCTCTGCCAGCGCACTGCTGTGCTGTGCCGTAGCTCCGCCCCGCCCCATTATAGTCAGTAGGACGGAGCGGCAGCACGCTCAGTGCACGGCCACTACGGCAGGACGGATCCGGATCCGTCCTGCCGCAGAAGTGAAAGTACCCTAAATTGGTTATTGTAATGATGAATGTAGAAATGTATTTTTATTCACTGTCTGCCTCTCTGCTCTGCAAACACTGAGCACAGGAGATTTACAAGGAGGAATATGTATGAGGGGGCGGGGCAGGGAGGTGATCTTACACTGTAGAAACCATCTGCTGCTGAGCTGCACTGGGACCCATAATGCTTTGCAGCAGGAAGTGATGGCACACATAAACAGATATGTAAACAGTCTGTTGGGGACTGTAGGAGCCATGCTCCAGTGTAAAAGCTACCTAAAACCATCTTGGGAACATACTCTTGGCTACTAAAGGTGAGTAAGCTACTTTAAAAAAATAAGTTTGATCCCGGACAACCCCTTTAAGCACCTCAGCCCCCTAGCTTAAACCCCTTAATGACCAGGCCACTTTTTACAATTCTGCACTACACTACTTTCACCGTTTATTGCTCCGTCATACAACTTACCACTGTGGGGAGTCGCTCTGGTAGATAGCGGTGCGGGTGCAGTACCGAGGCAAAACAAGGAGTCCAGAATTGTGCAACAAACAGTGTTTTATTCACACTGACACAACAATAAACAAAAACAGTCTCTTGGTGGTAATTCACACAGGCCAGACACAAGGAGGCAAAGCAAAACAGGCCAACACAGGTTCAGTCACCTGGGAGGTGTAGGTGCAGGTTCGCACCACGCTGTCGGCCCAGCCGCAGGAGAATCCAGCTTCAGGTAGCCAGGAACAAAACACCTCCTTGCTGAGCTCTTTCCTCCAGGACAGAGAACTCCTCAGCCCTGTTAGCAGCTCCAGGATAATCACAGCCTCCAGCTGCTGAGCTGGCTGAGCTTTTAAACCCAGCCCAAAACCAGGACTGGGTCGTGGGAGCAGCCACCCACCCTACACTTTAGCTGCTCCCGGTAAGAGCCGGCCCGGATCGGCTTTGCAGCCATGCTATTTAAACTCTGTCAGTAGCACTAGCTGCTGCTGACATCAACAAAAACGGGCTCTTACCTCACCGAGGCTATGAACCTCGGTGACACATACCTGCCATCCACGACGGCACCCTGCACCTTACCACACCCCCCTTTGTTCAGCCCTGAGGGGGTGGACACATGTGAGGCAGTGGACGCGGGAAAGGGCATCTGCATTTCCCTGCAAGCGACCTGCCCTATGTTCCACGGAGAACTTGAAATTTTGAAGGGATAGGAACCACCTGGTGACCCGAGCATTCCTCTCCTTGGCCTGACTCATCCATTTGAGGGGAATGGTCGGTCACCAGACGGAACCTCCTCCCTAACAGGTAGTAGCGGAGAGATTCGAGTGCCCACTTGATAGCCAGGCACTCCCTCTCCCACTATACTATATCTGGACTCGGCGGGACTGAGCTTACGGCTCAGGAAGACAACGGGATGTTCTTCCCGTTGACCTCCTGCGACAGTACCGCACCGAGGCCTACCTCCGAGGCGTCGGTCTGTACGACAAACTCCTTGTTGAAGTCGGGTGTCACCAAAACCGGGGACCCACACAGGGCCGACTTCAACGCGGAGAAAGCCTCCTCCGCCTTCTCACTCCAGCTAACCCTCCCAGACTTTCGCCCCTTCAACAGGTCTGTCAATGGCGCTGCTATTGTGGCAAAGTGGGGCACAAACCTCATGTAGTATCCTACAATCCCCAGGAACGACTTTACCTGCCTGGTGGTGACCGGTCGGGGCCAGCTACGAATGGCCTCTACCTTAGTTACCTGAGGTTTGATGACTCCCGCCCAATTACATATCCCAGATATTTGGTCTCTTCCAACCCAATCGCACACTTTTTTGGATTGGCGGTTAGTCCAGCTTTCCTCAGGGCATCCACTACCGCCTGCACCTTGGGTAAATGGCTTTCCCAGTCGGTGCTGTGGATGACTACATCATCTAAGTAGGCCGAGGCGTACCGACGATGTGGTCGCAGCACTATGTCCATTAACCTCTGGAAAGTGGCGGGGCGCCATGCAGGCCAAAGGGTAACACCTTGTAGTGATACAGGCCCTGCGAGGTAACAAGCGCGGTTTTTCCTTAGCCGCCTCCGTTAAGGGTACCTGCCAGTACCCTTTAGTGAGGTCCAGCACAGAAAAATAACGGGCTTGTCCTAAATTTTCAACAAGCTCGTCTACTCGGGGCATGGGATACGCGTCAAACTTGGATACTTCATTTAACTTGCGAAAGTCGTTGCAGAACCGCAGCGTCCCATCCGGCTTAGGTATTAGGACTATGGGACTGGCCCACTCACTTTTCGACTCCTCAATGACATCGAGCTTCAACATTAACTGCACTTCCTCCGCGATGGCCCGCCGCCCGAGCCTCGGGTACCCGGTATGGTTTTAACCGGACCTTGGCCTGAGGCTCAGTGGCGATGTCATGTCGGATGAGAGGCGTGCGGCCAGGGAGGTCGAGAACACATCCGTGTTCCGACTGAGAACTCCTGACTTCCTGAACTTGTGTGGAAGACAGGCTGTCTGCAATTTTACCGTGGTTACGGCTTCACAGGCCTCGAACTGTGGGGCTGGACCCTTTTCACCTAGAAGCCCTGGCCGGGGGCTGTGGTCGTCGGCCGTGTCCCTATCTTTCCACGGCTTTAGCAAATTCACATGGTACACCTGCTCCGGCTTGCGCCGCCTGGCTGGTGTACTTTGTAATTACTTCCCCTACCTTCTCGACCACCTCATAGGGGCCCTGCCACCTAGCTAGGAATTTGCTGTCAAGGGTGGGTACCAGAACCAACACTCGATCTCCCGGATTGAAGCCCCGTACCCGAGCCTGACGATTATACACCCTACTCTGGGCTTGTTGCGCTGCCTCCATATGCTCCCGGACCAACGGCAACACCCTTTCTATCCGTTCCTGCATCTGGGTGACATACTCAATGACACTTTTGTGGGGGACAGGCTGTTGTTCCCATGCTTCCTTGGCGATATCCAACAGGCCCCGAGGGTGTCTGCCATAAAGCAGTTCGAAGGGCGAGAACCCAGTAGAGGCCTGGGGTACCTCTCGCACTGCGAACATGAGATAGGGCAGAAGCAGGTCCCAGTCCTTCCCATCTCTAGACACCACCCTTTTTAACATATTTTTTAGAGTTTGGTTAAACCTCTCAACAAGACCGTCTGTTTGCGGATGGTAAACGGACGTCCGTAACTGCTTTATACGCAACAATTTACACAGTTCCTTCATTACTTTGGACATAAAAGGGGTCCCTTGGTCTGTCAGAACCTCTTTTGGCAGGCCCACACGGGAAAACATCTCCATTAACTCTTTGGCAATGAGCTTAGCTGAGGTATGTCGCAGAGGCACCGCCTCCGGATACCGAGTGGCATAGTCGAGAACTACCAGAATGTGTTGGTGGCCCCTAGCAGACTTTGGTACAGGCCCAATTAAATCCATAGCAATTCGCTCAAGCGGTACTTCAATAATTGGCAGAGGTACCAGAGGACTACGGAAATGTGGCTGGGGGCTAGTTACCTGACAGGTTGGACAGGACTTACAATAATTTTCTACTTCCTTGAACACACTGGGCCAATAAAACCGCTGCAGTATGCGGTCCTGGGTTTTCTGCCACCCCAGGTGTCCCCCAAGAACATGTTGGTGGGCAAGCTCCATGACAAGCTTGCGATACGCTGTGGGCACCACCAACTGTTCAACAGGTTCACCTCAGATTTGGTTCACCCGATACAACATATCCTGCAGAACAATAAATCGTGGGAACATTAATTCAGCCCCTGGTTTCTGGGGTTTACCATCAATTTCCAGCACATTCTCCCAGGCCCTGGTTAGGGTTTGGTCCCGGTGTTGTGCGGTCCCAAAATTTTCCCGGAGACATTGAGGTCTGCCAACTCAGGTCCCGGTGGCAAGTCCTCCGTGTCTCCCACCATTACACTCAGTGGGGTTGTCTCCCCCACTACCGCTGCAGCAGTGGTCACCCCTACCGCTGGCCCTTCAGACTCGGGCTCCCAGGGTTCTGGCCTTCCAGGGGTATCAGGCCACTCTGCTAGGGTTACCCCTGTCTCAGGGCTATTAGTCACTTTCATCTCAGGCCACAGTGACGGAAAACCAGGAAGTCTCTCCCAATTATTAGTTCATAGGGCAGCTTTGTGGAGATCGCCACTTCACAAGTCCAGGTGCCGACCGCCGTGGACAGAGACATTACAGCAGTGGGATAGTCCTTTAAGTCTCCGTGTATGCACACCACACCCACTGTCCGGCCCGTATACTGGGTGGGCTGTACCAGGGCAGCACTTACCAGGGTTACCAGGCTCCCTGAGTCCAACAGCGCCACTGCCAGGTTATCCCCGACTTGCACCTGGCACAGATGACGATTGTCTATTGTCCCGGGGATGCCGGTCGCACACAGTCTCCGGGCATACATGGAAGCCCGGTACCCATAATTAGTCTCCATGGGTTCCCCCACTGTGGACAGTTGGCCCTTATGTGTCCAGGCTCCCGACACTGCCAGCAGACCACTGGGGACGGATCTGCAAGAGGTACATCCCGGGCGGGTTTGGCCGGCCGCCGGGACTGGGGTGGAGATTTCCGGGGTTTGACTGGCCCCCTCCCAAAAGAACCCCCTGCAGGTTTCTGGTGGCCTCATATCGCTCCACCAGGTCGACCATCTCAAGGGCATTGGTGGGGATACCTGGCCGATCCAGTGTTGAAGGGGGTAAGGCAAGGCCCTCCAAAACATGTCAGCCAGCAGCCGGTCCAGCATAGCAGTCGGACTTAGAACCTCAGGCTGCAGCCATTTTTGCAACCTGTGCAGCAACTCATAGTACTGCGGCCTGGCGGGTTCAGCCACTTTGAAGTCCCACTGGTGGACCCGCTGAGCCCGGACCAACACGTTTACCCCCAGTCTGGCCAGGATCTCCCCCTTCACCGTGGAATAGTCAGCAGCCTGGTCGTCTGCCAAATCAAAAAAAACTTGCTGGGGTCCGGATGCCAGGAGCGGAGCAACCACCTCGGCCCACTGGTCACGGGGTAACTTTTCCCTCACGGCGACCTTCTCAAAAACCGCTAGGTATGTCTCCACGTCGTCTGCGGGGGTCATCTTTGGGATCGCCGCACGGACCGCTTTCGGGCATCATGGACGTGGTGGGACGCTCCTGCCGCCTGTAATGCCATCACATGTTGTAGCAGTAACTGGTTGGTCTCCCGCTGCTGCACGTTAGCTTCTACGAGAGCCTTCACAGCAGCCTCCATGTTGCCAGAGATCACAGGCTGCAACTTTGCCGGCCTAATATAGGACATTCACTTTTGCTCCGCACAAAAAACAAAGTTCGGCGTTCACGCCAGCCTCACTGCGCATGCCCGCATCCTCCACCAAATGTGGGGAGTCGCTCTGGTAGATAGCGGTGCGGGTGCAGTACCGAGGCAAAACAAGGAGTCCAGAATTGTGCAACAAACAGTGTTTTATTCACACTGACACAACAATAAACAAAAACAGTCTCTTGGTGGTAATTCACACAGGCCAGACACAAGGAGGCAAAGCAAAACAGGCCAACACAGGTTCAGTCACCTGGGAGGTGTAGGTGCAGGTTCGCACCACGCTGTCGGCCCAGCCGCAGGAGAATCCAGCTTCAGGTAGCCAGGAACAAAACACCTCCTTGCTGAGCTCTTTCCTCCAGGACAGAGAACTCCTCAGCCCTGTTAGCAGCTCCAGGATAATCACAGCCCCCAGCTGCTGAGCTGGCTGAGCTTTTAAACTCAGCCCAAAACCAGGACTGGGTCGTGGGGAGCAGCCACCCACCCTACACTTTAGCTGCTCCCGGTAAGAGCCGGCCCGGATCGGCTTTGCAGGCATGCTATTTAAACTCTGTCAGTAGCACTAGCTGCTGCTGACATCAACAAAACGGGCTCTTACCTCACCGAGGCTATGAACCTCGGTGACACATACCTGCCATCCACGACGGCACCCTGCACCTTACCACACCACCCAAATGAATTTTACCTCCTTTTCTTCTCACTAATAGAGCTTTCATTTGGTGCTATTTCTTTCTTACTGACATTTTTACTTTTTTTGATATTTTACTTTTTTTGATGAAATTTTTGCAAAAAAATGATATTTTTCACTTTATGTTGGAAAATTTATCAAATAAAACTACATTTCTTTAAAAATGTTTCTCTAAATTTATTGTTCTACATGTCTTTGATAAAAAAAAATGCAATAAGTGTATATTTATTGGTTTGGGTAAAAGTTATAGCGTTTACAAACTATGGTGCAAAAAAGTGAATTTCCGCACTTTGATTTTCTGAGCACCTGTCCTGTTTCCTGAGGTACTACAATGCCCAGACAGTAGAAACACCCCATAAATGACCCCATTTCCGAAAGTAGACACCCTAAGGTATTCGCTGATGGGGCATAGTGAGTTCATGGAAGTTTTTCTTTTTTGTCACAAGTTAGTGGAAATTTATTATTATTTTTTTTTTTTACAAAGTCTCATATTCCACTAACTTGTGCCAAAAAATACAATTTTACATGAACTCACCATACCCCTCACAGAATACCTTGGGGTGTCTTCTTTCCGAAATGGGGTCACTTGTGTGGTATTTTTACTGCCCTGGCATTTTAGGGGCCCCTAAACGTCAGAAGCAGTTTGGAATCCAAATGCGTAAAAAATGTCCTGTGAAATCCTAAAGGTACTCATTGGAATTAGGGCCCCTTTGCGCATCTTGGCTGCAAAAAAGTGGCACACATGGGGTATCGCCGTACTCAGGAGAAGTAGGGCAATGAGTTTTGGGGTGTATTTTTACATATACCCCTACTGGGTGTGAAAAATATCTCTGTAAATGACAACTTTGTATAACATTTTTAAAAAGTTGTCATTTACAGAGATATTCTCTCACCAGCATGGGTATATGTAAAAATACACCCCAACACATTGCCCTACTTCTCCTGAGTACTGAGATCTTTTTTTGCACAAGTTAGCGGAATTTGATTTTTTTGTTTTTCCACAAAGTCTCCCTTTCCGCTAACTTGTGACAAAAAGTTCAATCTTTCATGGACTCAATATGCCCCTCAGCGAATACCTTGGGGTGTCTTCTTTCCGAAATGGGGTCACATGTGAGGTGTTTGTACTGCCCTGGCATTTGAGGGTCTCCACAATCATTACATGTATGGCCAGCATTAGGAGTTTCTGCGATTCTCCTTATATGGAGCATACGGGTAATGAGATTTTTCCCGTTCAGCCTCTGGGCTGAAAGAAAAAACGAACGGCACAGATTTCCTCATTCGCATCGATCGATGTGGATGAAAAAATCTCTGCCCAAAAATATGCAAGAAAAAAAAGAGAAGCCTGGCGATTGCCAGGACATAGGGGCTCCGCCCAAACATCCATACCCACTCAGCTCCTATGTCCTGGCAAGCGTGATTTCTCCATTCACATCGATCAATCGATCGGTGTGGAGGAAGACATCTTTGCCAGATTTTTGATACAAAGTGTTTGCCAAAGCATATGAACTCCAACACCTCTCCTCAGCTCATATGCCAGGGCAAACGTACCTGTCCTGCAGAGGAGAAATCTCGTCTTGCAGCGCCGCATACACCGACTTCACGTGTCTTCTGACAGCAGCGCAATGCTTCTCTCAGAATTCACATCAGTGCTGCGGCGTTTTCGTCGGTTGGTCCGTTGGTCTACCTGGAAAATAAAGGGTGGTTATGGGGGAAAAAAAAAAAGAAGAAAAAACAGGCAGCAGGCACATAACTTGAACGTTGCAAACTTTATAAAACCAGAACATTGTAAAACATGAACATAAAAACCTGAACTAACTCAAGATTTTTTTTCTTGCTACCTGTTTAATTTATTTTTTTACCATCTCACTCTTTATTTTCCTAGCAGAAACCTCTCCTTTCCCATGGGACAATGTGTAAAGTGTAAATCACACAGAGATGGTGCGAAGTACATTATACACGTTATCCCAAGTGAAAGGAGAGGTTTCTACCGCTTCACACTTCTGCTGTAGCACACCAGCACCGTTCCCTATGTGTTAGGGTCTCTCAAAACCTAGTGTCCTGAGAGACCCTAGAGCCTGAGTGGAAAAAACCTACCTGTGTAGTGCTGTCCCTAGGTCCCTAAGTGTACCTGAGTGTGGTACTTCCGGAAACACTCTCCAAGGCATAGGGCAGGGTGGTCAGGACAGTCAGGACAGAAATAACGGGTGTCACGCCTTATTCCACTCCTGCTACAGACACAACATCTTTTTCGGGGTGGCGGTTGGGTTGAGGTACCAGGCACAACGCTGGGGAAGTGCCGCTCGTGTAGACGGCTAACTACACTGGTGGTTGGGGCCACGGAACCTCCTGGATACAGGAGGTTCTCGATGATCTCTTCCTGGAATTTGAGGAAGGATCCTGTTCTCCCAGCCTTACTGTAGAGAACGTAACTGTTATATAGAGCCAATTGAATTAGATATACAGACACCTTCTTATACCAGCGTCTGGTCTTTCGGGAAATCAAATAAGGGGCCAACATCTGGTCGTTGAAGTCCACCCCTCCCATGTGGAGGTTATAGTCGTGGACTGAGAGGGGCTTTTCAACGACACTGGTTGCCCGTTCAATTTGGACTGTCGTGTCTGCGTGAATGGAGGAGAGCATGTAAGCGTCACGCTTGTCTCTCCATTTCACCGCGAGCAGTTCTTCGTTACACAATGCAGCCCTCTGCCCCCTTGCAAGTCTGGTGGTAATGAGCCGTTGGGGAAGCCCGGCGACTAGGTCGCACGGTGCCGCAGCAGCCAATCTGTTCTAGGAACAAATGCCTGAAGAGGGCCACACTTGTGTAAAAGTTGTCCACATAAAGATGGTACCCCTTGCCGAATAAGGGTGACACCAAGTCCCAGACTATCTTCCCACTGCTCCCCAGGTAGTCAGGGCAACCGACCGGCTCCAGGGTCTGATCTTTTCCCTCATAGATCCGAAATTTGTGCGTATAGCCTGTGGCCCTTTCACAGAGCTTATACAATTTGACCCCATACCGGGCGCGCTTGCTTGGGATGTACTGCTTGAAGCCAAGGCGCCCGGTAAAATGTACAAGGGACTCGTCTACGCAGATGTTTTGTGCAGGGGTGTACAAATCTGCAAATTTCTGGTTGAAATGGTCTATGAGGGCCGAATTTTATGGAGCCGGTCAAAAGCTGGGTGGCCTCTGGGACGGGAGGTGGTGTTGTCACTAAAGTGCAGGAAACACAGGATGGTCTCAAAACGTGTCCTGGACATGGCAGCAGAGTACATGGGCATGTGATGAATTGGGTTCGTGGACCAATATGACCGCAATTCATGTTTTTGTAATGCCCATGCTGAGGAGAAGGCCCAGAAAAGTTCTAAATTCGGAAACTTGGACTGGTTTCCACCGGAAAGGCTGGGCATAAGAGCTTCCCGGGTTGTCGGCGATAAATTGAGTGGCATATCTGTTTGTTTCTGCCACGACTAGGTCATAGAGCTCCGCAGTGAAAAACAGCTCAAAAAACCCCAGCGCCCGATCCTATCTGAGCTGTTTCCACCCGAACTCCTGACTGGGCGGTGAAAGGGGGAACTAATGGTGCGGCTGAAGTTGGGGGCTGCCAATCAGGGTTTGCCAGCACCTCAGGGACTCTACGGGCCTGTCTGCGCGGTGGCTGCGGCGGGAAAACTACTGCACGTGCCACCGTACCAGCTTCTACTGCCCTTCTGGTGCTCGCCACTTCACCATGTTGTACGGCAGTGCTGGTAGAAGGTCCAGGACGGGCTGCGCTGCTGGTGTATGCCTCACCACGTAATCCGGCAGCGCCAGGCCCACTCTGCTGCCCTTGAAGCGGATCCTGCGCAACCTGCGGTCTAGCAACACGGGGCCGGGTACGCCTGGTTCTATCAGGGACCTCAACCTCCTCGTCCGAACTTTGGGTCAGACTGCCACTGCTCTCTACAGGTTCGTATTCTGACCCGCTAGATTCGTCAGATGAGGGTTCCCATTCCTCATCCGACTGGGTCAGAATCCTGTAGGCCTCTTCAGAGGAATACCCCTTGTTTGACATTTGGGCGTCTAAATTTAGGGGTATTCCCTGAGACTACCCAAGAAAAAAAGCAAGCCTGTCTTACAATTGAGAGGGTAGCGAAGTACAGAAGCCGCTGCGATTGATAAAAAGATCAAAACTGATTTTTTTATCGCCGCAGCGCTATGAAGGGATTGTGCAGTGATTACAAAAAAAAAAAATTTTTGTCACTGCGGCGGGGTGGGCGTGGGTGAGCGCAGGTGTGGGCGACCGATCAGGCCTGATCGGGCAAACACTGCGTTTGGGGTGGAGGGCGAACTAAGGTGACACTAGTACTATTATATATCTGACCGTGATCAGTTCTGATCACTTACAGATACTATAAAGTACAAAAGCTGATTAGCGCTACGCTAATCAGCGAACCAGTGACTGCGGTGCGGTGGGCTGGGCGCTAACGCTAACTACCTACCAAAGGGGCCTAAAGTAATCTAAACCTAAAAGTCAATCCTAGTGAAAAAAAAAAAGTGACAGTTTACACTGATCACTTTTTCCCTTTCACTGGATGATTGACAGGTGATGAAAAGGGGTGATCAAGGGGTTAATTTGGGTGATGGGGGGCTGATCAGGGGCTAGTGTGTGGTGCTTGGGTGTACTCACAGTAGGTGTGCCCTCTCCTGGGTCCTTTTCGTCGGTTGGACCCAGGAGAGGGCACAAGCTCATTTAATCCATCATATTTACAAATATGATGGGTTAAATGGCTTCTCATTCGTTTTTAAAAGTCATCAGCCCGCCAGCACTGCCGATTGGCTGGCAGGCTGATGACCAACTGGCCCTGCGCAATTTGCCGTGCGCGATCTGCGTCTCGAGAGATGATGCGTAGATGCGTCGGATCAGAAGAGCCCGGCCGCCCGCAGAACGCGATCCTGCGTACGGCGGTCCGGGAGAGGTTAATGGTGTTTGAGCCTGAGTTTATGACTTGGCTCATATGGATGTTTTGGAATTAGAATTTATGAAAGTGGTTTTAATAAATAAGTTATGGCTTTTACCTCTCGGGTCGTGTGTATTTATTTATTGTTAATTTGTAGTTTCATGTTGTCTGTTCATATTACATATATTGCCATGCAGCATTTCCAGGCCTTGCTGCGACAGATGCTGCATTCTGCTGTTGCGGGCACTGGCAGATGAATTTCCACCCACAGTGAAACAGGGGTGGGTACCAATCCTACCGCGCCTGCAAGAAGAGGGTGGTCTGAAGATGTGTTGGTCACTTCAGATATCAGATCATTCTTGCATCCAACCCATCGACAGCTGTCGTACTCCGGACCCAGCCTCAGGCAATGCCTAGACCGACAGGTGTCCAACTACATTGGGTTAACAGCCGAGGTGGACGAGGAATCCCTGGACTACTGGGTGTGCAGGCTTGACCTGTGGCCAGAGCTGGAACAATTTGCCATGGAACTCTTGGCATGCCCCTCGTTAAGTGTCCTGTCCGAAACGAAGTTCAGCACTGCCGGGGGTGGGGGGTCGTGACCGATAAGCGCACTGGCCTTGCTCACGGCAGTGTGGACTACCTCACATTTCTAAAAATGAATGAGGCATGGATATCCGAGGAATTTAACACCTGTGATGAGCACGTGTAACTGAATTTCCTCATGCCATCCCACACATATCCACCGCCACCACACAGAACAAAGAATCGTCCTTGCCTTATGTATGTACAGCGGCATAAAAGGCCTTTATTGTTGGGCGAATGCCACATTTTTGGGACCTGTACTGCGCCGACAGTTACTTTTTATCCTGTGAACGCCTTATGTACTACCCGCCACAGAATCTAAATGTCTTTGCTGTCAGGTGAATGCCTATTGGGTAATTTTTGTGGCCTGCACTGGCCGAGAAGTTACTTTTTATCCTGTGACCGCATAATGTACCTCGAGCCACATGCTGACAATTTATTTTCTGTCTGGTGAAAGACACATTTTGGGGGCCGTACTACAGTGGCCTACAGTAAAATTTTTAACCTTTGACCGCATGATGTACCACCACCCACAGAATCGAGAAAGAGGTATCAATCTGTCAATCCTTTCCGAGAAAGAGGTATCAATCTGTCAATCCTTTCCGAGAAAGAGGTATCAATCTGTCAATCCTTTCCGAGAAAGAGGTATCAATCTGTCAATCCTTTCCGAGAAAGAGGTATCAATCTGTCAATCCTTTCCGAGAAAGAGGTATCAATCTGTCAATCCTTTCCGAGAAAGAGGTATCAATCTGTCAATCCTTTCCGAGAAAGAGGTATCAATCTGTCAATCCTTTCCGAGAAAGAGGTATCAATCTGTCAATCCTTTCCGAGAAAGAGGTATCAATCTGTCAATCCTTTCCGAGAAAGAGGTATCAATCTGTCAATCCTTTCCGAGAAAGAGGTATCAATCTGTCAATCCTTTCCGAGAAAGAGGTATCAATCTGTCAATCCTTTCCGAGAAAGAGGTATCAATCTGTCAATCCTTTCCGAGAAAGAGGTATCAATCTGTCAATCCTTTCCGAGAAAGAGGTATCAATCTGTCAATCCTTTCCGAGAAAGAGGTATCAATCTGTCAATCCTTTCCGAGAAAGAGGTATCAATCTGTCAATCCTTTCCGAGAAAGAGGTATCAATCTGTCAATCCTTTCCGTGTCCGGGCCGGGTGAGGTTTCCCGTGCGTAGTCAAATTAAGCCACAGGCTCCAGTCCTTAACTCCACCACTAATTGGTATACCAAGTACCATAAACACCAAGTATGGTCCACCTTAAATGAATATATCAGTAAATCATAGCTACTCAGTATTAATAACAATAATTTTTATTACAATCTCATTAAAAAGCATATAGGACAATAATGACCAGAATATATATTAAAATGATCCCATATGTGGCAGCCAGGAGGACAACACCAACAATACAGTCGATTCATATCAACATATAGGAAAGTGATAATAAATGTCCCTAAATCATCTCAACTATTTACCTCTTTAAATAAAGGGGAAAGCATCCACATAGTTGCACATAACAAGGTTTGTAGTGGGCCTGAGACCTGCAAAAACGCAGGAATCCCAATACCTCAATAATAAATCAAGGCAGTCACAAGTCCATCCAATCAGTGAAAACCTACTATAAGACACCCAGGCATGTGCAGCTTAAATTGGAATAGCAGCTATCAACTATATCCTGAAAAACAATAGGACAGTTTAGCCACAAACACATGAGAGAAGAGAAATCCGACCTCGATGCTGGTGTGCCACCTCCGCGTCCCCACTCCTGGTGGTGCCCTTCTTTGGTTCCGGGGGGAGTGTGATTGCAAAGTATAATTGTATGGCACATTGTCACCAAAAGGACTGGCAGCTTAACCGCTACAGGACCGCCTAACGCAGGGATGCGTCCTGCGGGCGGCCCTGTAGCTCTGAGTTGACGCGTCGGCGCGTCATCTCGTGAGAGCCGAGATTTCCTGTGAACGCGCGCGCGTTCACAGGGAAGCGCGGCACAGCAGTTCGGCTACAGCCTGCCAGCGATGGATCATCGCTGGCAGGCTGTAGATGCGAATAAAATCGCATCAAACTGCTATATCAGACGCTGTTTTATGAACAGCGTCTGATATAGCTGCTACCTGGTCCTCTGGTGGTCCCATTTACTGGGATCGACCACCAGAGGACCAGGTAACTACAATAAAGTTGCACCAAACACTACACTAACCCCCACCCCCCTCACCTATTAACCCCTTGATCACCCCATCTAGACCCCTGATCACCCCCTGTCATTGATCACACCCCTTGTAAGGCTCCATTCAGGCGTCCATATGTGTTTTGCGGATCCGTGGATTCCGCGGATCCGCGGATCGATCGCGGATCCGATCCGCGGATCCGATCCGCGGATCCTCAAAACTACGGACACCGGCAATGTGCTTTCCGCATTTTGCAGATCCGCACATTGCCAGAACTATATAGAAAATGCTTTTCTTGTCCGCGGTTGCGGACAAGAATAGAGACATGTTCTATATTTTTGCAGAAACGGAAGTGCAGACCCGGAGCGCAGATCCGTAATTCCGGATCCGAGCGGGACAAAGTCTGTCCCCATAGAAATGAATGGGTCCGCAATTCCGTTCCGCAAACAGAATTTCGGACGTGTGAATGGGGCATAAGGGCCCCTTTTACCGCCAGTTAGCTAGCTACTTGTTAGGTAGCTAGCGCCCAACCCACCGCACCGCAGTCACTGATTTTGGCAGAGATTTTTTCATCCACATTGATCGATGCGAATGAAAAAATCTGTGCCGTTCATTTTTTTTCAGCGCAGAGGCTGAGCGGAAAAAAATCTCATTACCCGTATGCTCAATATACGGAGAATCGCAGAAACTCCTAATGCTGGCCATACGTGTAATGATTGCGAGACCCTCAAATGCCAGGGCAGTACAAAAACCCACATGTGACCCCATTTTAGAAAGAAGACACCCCAAGGTATTCCGTGAGGGGTATGGTGAGTTCATGGAAAATATTATTTTTGTCACAAGTTAGTGGAATATGAGACTGTAAAAAAACAAAAAAACAATTTCCGCTAACTTGT